>BMAC01000155.1:162703-176243 GCA_014905375.1 Phtheirospermum japonicum
GGAAGGAAATATGCAGTCCAATTATTTGGAAACTCATATATATGCATCCATAATTCAACAAAAGCAGTTTTAGGCAGATTCCTAGGGTTCCAAGGCATAAACAAGAGTCCAATTCATTCATCCATCATAGAGATTCAAGAGATTGAAGAGATTCAAGATCTAATCCTTCTTTTCCCTTGTTAATCAAGATCTTGTTGCTATTTAGGGCTAGTAGTTCTCATATGAAAAGTGAATTATGATATTACAATTGGTTAGATGAATCGATCGAGGGTGGAAACTGAACTTGGACTGGAGTTTTCTCATTATTATTAAATTCTTATTAATTCTCTTACGTGTTTCGTTTATTTGAGTTCATTTACCTTGCTTTCTTTATTCATTTCCTAGTTCTCATTAGTTGGTTCATCATCTTTTACCCCTTCATTATTAAATACGAATAATCACAAATTAACCCACACTCCTCGTGATATCGACCCTTACTTACCGCTTCTACTAGTTAGTGGAGGAAAGTTGAAGAAAAATATAAATACTAAATTTATCGCGTAACGACACACGGTCAAATTTTGGCGCCGTTGCTGGGGAGTGACGCGTATTAATTTGTGATTTCATATTTAATTTTTTTTATTTTGACTTTCGTTTAGGGATAATGTAACTATGGCCGAAGACAGAGAACGCACGTTGAAAGAGATAGCAAATCCGGATCTCCCACAACAACCACTTTGCATCACATTTCCAACTGTGAATGATGCTACATTCCAATTGAGATCAGGTTTAATCCAACATCTACCGTCATTTTATGGATTAGGTGGCGAAGATCCGCACAAGCATTTGAAAGAATTTCATGTCATATGCACGAGCACGAAGCCTGCCAGAGTAACTGATGAACAAATTAAATTACAGGCGTTTCCATTTTCGTTGAAGGACTTAGCCAAAGATTGGCTCTATTCGGCTCCATCACCACATGGGGGGGGATGGCCGGGGGGGGGTGGATTTCGAAAGGACATTTCTGCAGAGGTATTTTCCCGCTTCGCGAGTGGCCAACCTTCATAAGGACATTTGCGCAGCGAGACAATCTCAGAGGAAGACATTGCATGAGTATTGAGAGCGATTCAAGAAACTCGTTGCTAGTTGTCCTCAGCATCAAATGGGCGAGCAATTGTTGATACAATACTTTTATGAAGGTCTTTGTCTCACAGATAGAAATATGATAGATGCAGTGAGCGGAACACTTATGGACAAGACACCAATGGTAGCAAAAGAGTTGATCTCGAACATGGCAGAAAATTCCCAACAACTCGGTAGTCGTGATGTTTCGTTGAAGTTGGTAAATGAGGTAGGCACTGGTTCGTTGCAAGCCCAAATAAATGATTTGACTTCCATGATCAGTAAATTATCTACAAGGGGACTTCCTATGGTTCGACCGTGTGTACTTTGTCAAACAGTGGATCATGTCATCGATGACTGTCCAACACTACAAGCCGAGATTGAAGCCCATGCTAATGTGGTGGGGACTGGTAACGGGTAAGGAAGGAAGTACGATCCATAATCCAATACTTACAACCCAGGCTGGAGAGATCATCTAAATTTTAGCTATCGAAATCAGCAAGGGAATTCCTTCGGTGATCAAGACCAGAGACCACCTCAAAATTCTCAAAGGGGGCAAAATTTTCCGAGATAATATAACAACCGCCCGCAAGCGGAAGACTCATCTCCATCGCTCGAGGAGATGGTGAAAGCCATGGCATCGAATACCTTGAAGCTTCATCAAAAGATGGACGAATACCAGCACGACAATTGGTCCAGCATAAAGAATCTAGAAACTCAAGTGAGTCAAATGGCAGACTACATAAGCCGGCTGGATGCATGAGGAGGCGGCCGATGGCCTCCTAAACTGAAGAAAATCTCGAGAATGTGAGCGCTATCACGTTTTGTATTGGTAAGAAACTAGAAGGCCTGGAGAATCCAGCACCTGAAGAGGAGGATGGAAACAAGAAAGAGAAAGGAGAAACGGAGCAGATACACGCTTATGACAGTCCACCTGAATATACAAATGGTGTCCATAATCCCGTCGTTTCCCTTACTAAAGCTGAACCATTGCCATTTCCACCACGGATGAAGCGCCAAGTTAAGGACGACACGGAGAAGCATGTGCGAGATGTTTTCAAGAAGGTGGAGATCACTATTCCCCTTACCGACGCAATAAAGCAAACTCCTCGCTATGCCAAGGACCTTTGCACCCACAAGAGAAGGTTGAAGGGAGATGAAAAAGTTCTAATGGGAAAGAATGTGTCGGCTGTGTTTTAAAAGAATTTACCACAGGAATGAAATGATTCGGATATGTTCTTTATTCCATGCACAATTGGTAATTTGAGAGTCAAGCAGGCCATGTTAGATTTGGAGGCTTCGATCAATGTTATGCTGCGTGCTATTTTTTTCTTGCTTGAACGTGGGCCCTTTGAAGAAGACTGGGGTAGTAATCCAACTTGACGACCGCGGCACCACATACCCTGATGGTGTCATCGAAGACGTTCTTGTAAAATTTAATCAGCTAGTATTTCCGACTGATTTTTATGTGCTGAGTATGAATGACACCGCCTCAAAGTCGCCACCTATATTGTTAGGGCGAGCTTTCTTGAATACTGCTCAGACAAAAATTGATGTTCCTCGAGGCACCCTCATGATGGAGTTCAACGGTCACATTATTCAATTTAATATTTTTGATGCTATGAAATCTCCTGATTGTGATAACTCTGTATATGCACTTGATTGTTTTGACTCTTTAGTGCAGGAATTTATAGAGGTACACAATATAGACGAGCTCGAGATGACTATCACGCTAAGTTTGGGGGAAGACTCTATGCTGTTGGGTCATCCAATAACAGAGCCAAGTTGGAAGAATGAGGTGCATGAGATGATTTTGGCCTTGTAGGTACTCAAGCCGGAACCTACTAGATATGCTGTCAACTATGTTAAACTTACCAAGTCGCACTAGAAGGTTATGCCATCCACCGTACAAGCGCCGAATCTCGAACTCAAGTCCCTACCGGAATACTTAAAATATGTCTTTTTGGGAGAGAACGAGACATTGCCTGTCATCGTATCATCGCGGTTAGACACTTTTCAGGAGGCATCCTTGTTACGAGTATTGGAAGATAACAAACAAGCAATTGGGTCGACGATAGCAGACTTGTGAGGAATAAGTCCATTCGTATGCATGTATCGCATCCTGCTCGAGGAAGATGTCGGACCGTCTAGGGAGCCTCAATGACGATAGATTCCACCCGTGATGGAGGTGGTGAAAAAGAAAATCCTCAAGTTGCTGGACGTGGGAGTGATCTATCCAATTTCTGACAGCCGATGGGTGGGCCCGACTCAAGTTGTTACTAAGAAATCAGGGGTAAATGTTGTTCGAAATCAAGATGGAGACTTGATGCCAACTCTAGTGCAAACTGGATGAAGAGTTTGTATCGACTACCGTAAGCTAAATGCCATGACTCGCAAAGATCACTTTCCTTTGCCATTTATTGATCAGATGTTTGAGAGGTTGACGGTTCACTCGTTCTATTGTTTCTTGGATGGTTTCTCGGGGTATTTTCAAGTCCCTATAGCTCCCGAAGACCAAGAGAAGATGACCTTCATGTGCCCCTTTGGCACATTCGCTTATCATCGTATGCCATTCGGACTATGCAATGCACCGGCTACATTCCAGAGATGTATGGTAAGTATTTTTTTGGAATATGTTGGCGACATCATAGAAGTCTTTATGGATGATTTCAGTGTCTATGGAGGTTCATTTGAGGTATGTCTCGAAAACTTTTCTTTAATTTTGAAACGATGTGTTGAAAATAACCTTGTATTAAATTGGGAAAAATGTCATTTCATGGTGGAACAAGGTATAGTTTTAGGACACATCGTCTCGTTGAAAGGAATTGAAGTTGATAAGTCTAAGATTGATATTATAACTGCGTTTCCTTACCTCGTGAATATGTAGGAAGTTCATTCTTTTATTGGCCATGCAGGGTTTTACCGATGATTCATTAAGGACTTTTTGAAGATTGCAGCCCCGTTATGTAGGCTCTTACAAAAGGATGTGGAGTTCAGCCTCGATGACAATTTCTAGATGGCTTTTGATACATTAAAGAATAGTCTGATGACTTCTCCAGAATCCAACCGCCAAAGTGGGACCTACCATTCGAAATCATGTGGGACGCTAGTGATTATGCTGTGGGAGATGTGTTGGGACAAAGAATTGATAAGGTAGCTCATGTGATTTACTATGCTTCGAGAACTTTGGATCTCACCCAAGAGAATTATACGACTACTAAAAAGGAACTCCTAGTAGTTGTTTTTGCTCTCGAGAAATTTCACTCATACATCATGGGAATCAAAGTGGTGGTATTCACTGATCATGCGACTCTTCGACATCTCCTTACGAAGAAGGAGACAAAACCACGACTCGTACTATGGATATTGTTGCTCCAAGAGTTTGACTTGGAAATCGAAGATAAGAAGGGTGCCGAGAATGCCGTTGTAGACCATCTAAGTCGATTAACGCATGTGTAGGATAAATTGCAACTTAACGAGAGCATTCCGGACGAGCAGTTGCTGGCGATTGAAAGTTCAACCTCGGAGCCCTAGTACGCTGATTTGGTGAATTTCCTAGACGCTTATATTTCCCAATAAATATGGTTAAAGCAAGGAGAGACAAACTAAAAAGTGATGCCAAATACTACGTGTGGGATGATCCATACCTCAGGAAGCATTGCGCCGATCAATTAATTCGAAGATGCATTCCAAGTTTTGAGTTCCACTCGATTCTATCCTTTTGTCACGCTCATCCTGCGGGGGACACTTTGGATCTAAGAGAACAGCCCATAAGGTGCTCAATAGTGGTTTCTACTGGCCAACTCTTTTTTGAGATGCACATGAATTTTGTAAGTCGTGTGATAAATGTCAAAGAACGGGGAATATTTGGAAGAGAAATCAAATGCCCCAAAATCCGATAATCATTTATGAAATTTTCGATGTGTGGGGTATTGATTTTATGGGCCCCTTTCCGCTCTCCTTCAAAAGCCTCTACATATTGCTCGCAGTCGATTACGTTTCAAAATGGGTGGAAGCGAAGGCCACTGATAAGCGATCGCAGAACTCACTTTTGTAAAAAGACAGTGGAAGCGTTACTTAGGAAGTATGGTGTCATCCATAGGCTTTCTACAGCATATCATCCGCAGATGAGTGGTCAGGCCGAGAATTTGAATCTAGAAATCAAATCTATCTTGGAGAAAACCATCAATGCGAACCGAAAGGATTGGAGCATCAAACTAAATGACACACTTTGGGCATATAGGACAACTTATAAGACACCAATTGGGATGTCTCCATACCGACTCATTTTTGGGAAGCCATGCCACTTGCCAGTGGAACTCCAGCATAAGGCATTCTGGGCGGTGCAGCAATGCAATTATGATTATGATGGAGCTGGGTTACATCGAAAGTTGCAGCTGTGGGAACTCGAGGAGATTAGAAATGAAGCGTTTGAAAACTCCTTGATTTACTAAGAAAATATGAAGGCTTTCCATGATCTGGAAATTTCAAGAAAATATTTTTTCGAGGGCGAGAAAGTGCTACTTTTTCATTCTCGCCTCAAGTTGTTTCCAGTGAAGTTGCGTTCCCATTGGGTTGGGACGTTTGTCATCACTCATGTATTTTCGCATGGTGCAGTGGAGATTTATAGCCCTAAGATGAGCAAAACGTTCAAGGTGAATGGACATCAACTCAAGCCGTATTATGAAGGGTTTAACACACTCAACGAAGAACAGATGGAGTTGGATGCACCACCTTCAACTTGAACAAGGGCGTAAGAGTCGAGCCAACGACTTTAGAAAAAGGCGCTTGTTGGGAGGCAACCCAATGTTTACATTGTTTTTATTTTCAATTTTATCTTTGTTTTTTTTTCTTTCTTTCTATTTCACAGTTAAAGGGGGAGAAAGGCTTGGTTGAAGAATTTGGATGTTTGGGCTTACTTAGTGAAGAAAATTCGTCGTGATTGTTCAGAACTGGGACCTTCCCACCATTTACTCAGGTGATTTCTATTCTTAATCTTCCCTCATATTGAATATTATTATTGTTTTATGTTCTCTTGAGGACAAGCTAAAGTTTTATGATCCGAGAGTTGATTTATAATATTAATAGTACTTACTTGCATTGCTTAGGAAAATTATGTTTCGGTTAGTCTTTAGGCATCATTTGATTTAGGGATCAAGAGCATGATTGTTAATACTTTTGTGATTCATTTGTGGGGCATCAATTCTAGTTTGTTTGCATTGTTGAGGTGTCCTTGTGGCTGCCGTACTCAATATGAGTGTGCGTGGGGCCTTGAAGTTGGCGGTTGTGTGAAAATATCTCGTTAGTTGAAATAGAAGTTATTGAATCCCGGTTGGATAAATACCGGTGGGTTGTAGTCGAAAAATAAAAAAAAGAGAGAAAAAAAGATTGAGGTGCTGAAACAGCTACCTATCCGTGGTTCACCAAGTGCGTTTCGCTCATACAACGTCTGCTTTCCAATGAAGACACGGCCAGCAGCCCAAAAATTCATGCACGTATACTTATATTTAAATGACGTATTCTAATCTCAATTCCGATAAATTGGAGGTGAAGCTCGACAATTCAAATTCGTACTAATACAATCCTCCTGCTTAGCGCCTAATCCTAATTATCAATTCAAGAATGGTAGTGCGGAGATCCAAGCCTCAATTAAAAAATAAAAAGAATGAATAAATGGGTGGACGAGATATTTGATCGCAACCAACAATGGATAGTAGCCAAACCACCGTGTAATGAGGGGGCACCATAGTACATTGATGTGGTGTATATGAAAAAGGGTTGCCAATCTACTGGGGTCTCTTTAGTCTATACTTGAAATGCTTGCAATTTCTAGATATATGAGGGTGTCTAGAGTCCGAATGAGTTCATTTGAGCAATTCGAGTGACTTGCTAGTGCGAAAGTGCGAGGACTTGAGCAAATGACCATTTTCTTGATGTTGTATGTGTTGTGTGCATTAATTCAAAATTGCTTGAGGACAAGCAATGGTTTAAGTCTGGGGGAGCTTGATATGTGAGAAATTATGTGGTAATTAATGGTTCAAAAGTATATTTTTATGCGCTTCATCTTGTTATATATGTTTATTTCTAACATATATATTCTTGTGGATGGATGAGCACCAATTGCATATTTTTCATTTATTTTGCAGTATTTAGTTGCTCGATTGGTATGATGATGATTGAAGGATGGTTCATAAGTGTTGCAATTAAACTGAGAGACGAGAACAAACGAAAAACCTGTGAAAAAGTGACACGAGACAGCACCCGTCGATTGACGCTGGCGTCGAAGCCCTGGAGCTGCTTAAGTTGATTGACATCCCTATCGACAACTTGGCGACGAAACTCTATGTCTCCGTCGATTGACACCCCATCAACGAAACTCTCTGTTAGCATCGGTTGTGCCCCGTAGATCGATGAACTTGGCCGACAATGCTCTCTGTTGCCGTCGATCGATGCCATCGATCGATGCCATCGATCGCCGCTCTTTGACGCCGATGCTGGAAGGCTATTTTTGGAAGGAAATATGCAGTCCAATTATTTGGAAACTCATATATATGCGTCCATAATTCAATAAAAGTAGTTTTTGGCAGATTCCTAGGGTTCCAAGTCATAAACAAGAGTCTCAATTCACTCATACATCATAGAGATTGAAGAGATTCAAGATCTAATCCTTCTTTTCCCTTCTTAATAAAGAGTTTGTTGCTATATAGGGCTAGTAGTTTCATATGAAAAGTGAATTATGATATTACAATTGGTTAGATGAATCGATCGAGGGTGGAAACTGAACTTGGACTGGAGTTTTCTCATTATTATCAAATTCTTATTAATTCTCTTACGTGTTTCGTTTATTTGAGTTCATTTACCTTGCTTTCTTTATTCCTTTCTTAGTTTTCATTAGTTAGTTCGTCATCTTTTACCCCCTTTATTATTAAATACGAATAATCATAAATTAATCCACACTCCTCGTGGGGCCAACCCTTACTTACCGCTTCTACTAGTTAGTGCAGGAAAGTTGAGGAAAAATATAAATATTAAATTTATCTCGTAACGAAGCGTGGTCAGATTAGTTTGTAGATATGGTTGTTTGTGAACTAGGTGGGTATTAATGTTTCATTTTGGTTCAATTATGAATTTTGCAAGTCTTCAGTTGGTCAGTTTGTGATTTCGAAGGGTAGTTTGTTTACTCTTGATGGTTAGAACATTTTACTTCTTCTGTTCAATTTTGAACTGCATCGATTTTCAAATTGGGTAGTATGTTTGAGGAATATTAATTGTTGATGTTTTGATCCAGTTATAGATTCCTCGAGTTTTAAATGGGCCAGTCCATGATCTGAGTTGGTAGTGTTTTTTTTTGTTCAATTCTGAATTTCGTTGAGATTCATATTGGGTAATTTGTGTATTTGGTAGTTTCTGAGTTAGGTCAGTACTCTTGTTTCGGTTTTGGTTCAATTATGAATTCCTTCAAGTCTTAGAATGGTTAGTTTGGAATTTCGGAGGGTAGTTTGTTTTCTTTTAATAGTTAGTATATTTTACTTCTGTAGTGTAATCGAACTTCGTCAATTTTCAAATTGGGTAGTATGTGATTTGAGTGAATATCAATTGTTGTTGTTTTGGTTCCATTATGGGTTTAGCCGAATTTTAAATTGACCTGTTTGTAATCCGAGTGTGTATTATATTATTTTGGTTTTGGTTCAGTTATGAATTCTGGCAAGTCAAAAGCGTGCCGGTTTATAATTTTTCCAAATCCATGTTTTTATTCATCAAAGTCCTAATGCAATTTTATATATTTTTCCGTTTATATACAAGTTTAATTCTAATGTTAGAAGCAAAAACTTTTTTTTTATGAAGTTTATTTTCAACGTGTGACTCTGAGGAGTTCCAAGGCAATAGGATCTGTTATGAGATAATTACATAAAGAAAATTGGATTATTTACCAAAGATAAGGGAATCCACTAAGTTATGAATAGATTCCGTCGATTTTTAGATGGATTAGTTTGTAATTTTGGTGGGGAGTATTTTCTTTCTTCTTTTGTTCAAATATGAATTCCCCATATTTTCTACTTCTTCCCTCTAATTGAACCTGCGAAAATCTCATATTTTCTCCATATTTTCTCATTATTTTTCTTTTTTTCAAATATGAATTCCCCATGTTTTTCGTAATGTAGAAGAAGATTATTGAATCCAAGTCGACGGAAAAATAAAAAGCTATGCTGACGCTCTTGACGTAGGATTGCCACCTGCCTGTTATCTCGGTTAATAAATTACCTTCGTAAGGGGAAATGAAGCAATTTATTTCGTTGATTAAATCTTTCAAAAATACTACGATAATCATATATTCACTTACCTAATACTTTTTGTCAAAATACTCTAGGATTGGCTATGCGATTTTTATATGTTACTTCATGAAACATGTGGTGATGAATGAAGACTTCCCACCCGATATCGATAAAACTGTCATTAATATATTAAAGGCCAATATCATTGAAGAATTGGTTATGCCGTTGTGAGAAAAATGCACGAATGTTGTTGATTAATATTTTGTCTCATCTTTTTTTTTTTTCAATGTCATCGATTAATGTTTCGATCCAAATATTATGGTAGTGGGTTTTGGTTGAATGCAACTCTATTAGTATGTATAATATCTTCATCTACCAAAATCAGATCAGTTTTCAGTAGGAACATTACTTGCATAAAAATATATGGCATATTTATTAGATTATATGTGTTCTCCTTAAATTATGCTAACTGAGTGGATTATTAACATATATCCTGAATCATTATTGCATAATTACATGCCAGTTTATCTGAGAATTTGTTTGTAGTTTAAATAGAGGTATTTGAAAATTCTAACCTACTTTATACACACTTTCATTGAATAATTCTTATGTGGGAGATGGTGGCATGAGTATCAAATTTAGCAATGCTTTTAAGTAGTCAACAAATTTAGAACTAGTTACAATTATATAACTCGTTGGTACTATAGTCAAATAGATCCGAATATCTCCAAAATATATACTTGATATCAAGGGAAAACCAAAAGTTAGAATTTTTGAACTACTTTGAACCAGAGTTGGATATCAAAGGCACACCAATTATTGGAAATTCTGAACTACTTTGAACCAAAGTTAGATAAACTAAACTACTGGGCACCAAAAATAGAAATTTTGAGCTGCTTTGAAGGGCAAGATTAGATAATTCCAAACTATTTAGAACTAGAGTAACACAAAATGTTGAAAATTCCGAACTGCTTTGAACCATAGTTAGATACTCTAAACTACATTGACCCAGAATTGGTAATTCGATACTGTCACACTCACCCCTCAGATGTAAGAAAGAATACTTATTGATTTTGAGAGAGAAAACTTACTTACTTGAAAGTGTACACACACACACACACATACACACACACACACACACACACACCACACACACACACACACACATACACACACACACACACACACACACACACACACACACACACATATATATATATATATATATATATATATATATATATATATATATATATACACAAAGGAATAAAAGTTATTTATAAAACTTATTTACAAGCTTCACACCATATTTACAATATTTATTTAAAGTTCAAACACACTAAAAGTACCCTAAAAAGGTATTAAAAAAACTTCAAAAAGAAAGAAAAACGAGCCCGTCATCCTGCCTAACAGGTCGTCATCCATGTACAAGGATTATCAAAACTTCATGGAACTCCAACAACTCAGTCAGCTAGTGCTCATATGTTATCAGGTTCACCTACAATGCATAAACTACATGAGCTAAAGCTCAGTAAGCAGAAATCATGCATGTTCATTGAATATCATAATTCAATGCAACTCATTCTTGACTTATCATGCTGATGTCGTAAACCATTTCTTAAAATTCTTCTTCTTCTTGGGCCCTTGACCTACCTGTAGTGCACCGGAAAGAGCTCAGCATATAATCATTATGATGCCCAGTCCGAATGTCTCGCATACCCGAAGTAATGTCTCACATGGAACTGGAATCGGAGCCAGTCCGAATGTCTCACATACCCAAAGTCATGTCTCCCATGGCACGATCTCAGCATAACATAAAAGCATGTCGCACATACCCGAAGTAATGTCTCACATGCCTCGATGCACTAATAGTGGTCAAAACTATCTTTTCTACTTTAATAAACTCTCTTACATGATCATGGCTCATGTATGCACGTGCACATGGCAATATATTGACTCAATAAGCAAATATAAATATAATCCATCAAACAACTCATATATCATATTCAGATAATACAGACCATAATCACAGTCATATAGGCAAACCAAATAATATTATGTTTATGCATTGTAGTTGCAGATGAATTTCTACTTACCTCGGGTTTGAAGCTTACACTATCTCAACTCATAGATCAACTTCCTCAATATAAACTAATCAATATAAAATATTGATTAGACTCCAATTTAATACTTCAATTTTACAAATTACGACTCCCTTTTTCAGATAACTCCTATTCTCGTATAATCTTAGTAATAAAGAGTTGTTCAGTTCAATTACTAATAATTCATTGAAAGCACAAATACTACTATTGTTGAAAATAAATTTTACTCCTAAAATAATTTATCATTACAAAATAATATACTATTTTTAACTGCCCATAAATAAAATACTAAACTAATAAAAAAAGAATAATAGAAAATATACCTTAAAAATATCACCACGTAATAGCCCCATGATAACACTTTGGTAAATCCTCGATACCTCAAGAAAATATACTAAATCAAGGTTTACTAGTTAAAGAACTCCCTTATTATGGAAACAAGTAATATATATTGTATATTTGGGTCATGTATATAAAATGAAGGGAACAAGCCCTTTGTATAAGGTGAAGATTCTTTAAGTTCTTTAATTTAATTAAGACGATGTGGGATACTTGACATTTATAAAAGTAAAACTAAGTCTTACTTATTAACTATAATTGATGTGGGATCAGAACTCATTTTCTTTTTCTTTGCATAATTCCTACCTATACGTGTGTGTGTTGTTTTTCTTCTTTCTTTCTTGATTGACAAGAAACACTAAACACACCCACCCCCCACTTATGCACACACATGCACTCATTACATACCCGTACGTATGTCTATATATATATATATATATATATATATATATATATTAATATACATACATGTATATTACATTCTTTTATATATATAATGCATTAAAGAATTAGTTGATACATCATATACTGTATATATTAGTAGTTACTTTAGTCATAATGGCAATACTCTTACGTATACTTTAGTATCTAGATTATGATAATTAGAATTTATTTATTTTAATCATATATCTTAAATAAGTACCTTAAAATATTAAAGTTAGTATATTCGTAATTTGAAAACTTGGTATCATCTCGACCATTAGATTGGATAATCTTGATGGTTGAGATTACGACACGTCATCATGGTAATTATGTAAAATATTGCATTAATTTAATAAAAAGGGTATTTTGGACATATATCAATATTTCGAAAGAGCACTGCATTGCTCTTTAAAAAGCACACGGGGGAAAGAAAGCACTACGACTGTATATAGAAAAGCATCACAAATTTCGTTTTATAAATAAATGTAATTAAATTTAAAAACCTGAATATTAAAAGCATCACATGTGATTAATTTTAGCACTACAGTACTGTATAAAAAGCACTGTTAAAATTACGAGTAAGAATTTTGAATTTATTACAGTGTGCAATATTTAAAGTGTTTTTTCTAATATTGTTATAGTGCTTTGAAACTACAATAACACTGCTCTTTGGAACTACTCTCCATTCTCCATCTGCCACCTCCCACATGTGCCCTCCCCCACCATTCCCACCGGTGGCCCCACCTTCCAGTACCCGGGAAATGGCCACACCGCCCGTCCCAATCACAAAAATTTGGCAACAGCAAACATTTGGCCACTATGTTAATTAAAAACACAACAAAGGAATTAAAATCGGATCCAGCAAAACCCAACAAAGGCCCAACACTCAAAAAATTAATTATTGTTGGGCCATATACTTCAAGGCCCAACGCTAGTCCACAAATATTAACCCACAAAACCCCAGGCCTTTTGGCTTTCTTCTTCACAGGAATCGGCCGCCCCCAGCATCAACCTCAAAGGCCTTCACAGTTGCCATTCATCTGGTCTGCACCATTGCAAGGACAGAGGTTCAAGGCGGTAGTCCCAACATCAACCCATGAGAACCGGCCCGAGCTGCCGCAGCCGGGTTTTGCCACCACCCGAACAACCATCAACACCACATCGCTAAAAAAGCCACCCGATCTCCAGTCGACAAATTCACCGCCGCCGTCGGTTTTCGGAGCCTGCCGATTTAAGCCTGAGCCACTCCCACCATTGTTGGTCGCTGCTGTAACTGTCAAGCCATGCCGCCGCCACAGTCGA
>BMAC01000155.1:176750-210375 GCA_014905375.1 Phtheirospermum japonicum
GACGTTTCTTTGGACTAGATAATAAGATACCAATTTACTATTGATGTCAAGCTATTTGAAATAATAGTAGAATACAAGTAAAGTCCCTAGGTTCACATATAATGACATGGTTCCATTTGAACCCAACCCTATATATATATATATATATATATATATATATATATATATATATATATATATATATATTATTAGCTATACTTTATGAATTCATTAGAAGTGACTAACATAATCACATAATAAAATCTAATACAAATATAACTATCATAGAAATCACATAATGACATGCATGAATTTTATTGGACAATGAGTAGTGTGAAACTTGGGGTATTACATACTTCCCTCCTTAAAAGAATTTTGTCCCCAAATATTAGTTACTTGAAAAGTTCTGGGTACTTAACTCTCATTTCATCTTCTCTTTAACATGTTGATTCTTTTATTGACTGGTTTCTCCATAACACCTTCACCAATGGATTTTCTTTCTTCCTAAGTTGTTTTACCCCTCGTAGTAAGATTTGTACAGGTAACTCCTTATAGCTTAAGTCTGCTTTCATCTCTTTAGGGTCGCTCTTCAAAATGTGGGATGGGTTTTCAACATACTTCTTCAGTACAGACACATGAAAAACATTATGTATTTGTGACATTGAATTAGGTAAGTCGAGTCTATATGCAACATCACCAACTCTCTCTATGATGGGAAATGTACCAATGTATCTTGGATTCAACTTCCCTCTCTTGCCAAATCGTATAACACCTTTCATTAGAGCTTTCTTTATAAATACTTGATCACCTATTGCAAACTCCAGTGGCCTTCTTCTTTTGTCTGCATAACTCTTCTGTCCACTCTGGATAGTTTTCATTCTTTCTCGTAATAGTGAAACAGTTTCTGCCATTTCTCGGATCATGTATGAACCTAAAAGCTTTCTTTCACCTACTTCATCCAATGCACTAGAGATCGACATTTCCGACCATATAGTAGACTGGTGGCTGTTATTGTAAGAGAACTCTATTAGTGGTAAAAACTTTCTCCATTGGTCTTGAAAGTCCAAAACGCAATCCCTAAGCATATCTTCTAATGTTTGTATCGTTCTGATTGTCCGTCAGTTTGAGGATGATATGCGGTACTGAAAGATAACTTGGTCTCCAATGCCTTGTGTAAACTTTTCCAGAAAGTGGATGAAAATCTTGAATCTCTATCTGAAATGATGGATAATGGTACTCCGTGAAGTCTGACTATCTTCTGTATGTAAATTTGAGCATAACGATCCATCGAATAGGTAGAGCAAATAAGTAGAAAATGAGAAGATTTAGTTAATCGATCTACAATAACACAGATAGCATCGTGGCCTTTAACCGTATTTGGTAATCCCGTCATAAAATCCATAGTGATATTTTCCCATTTCCATTCTGTTATAAACAAAGGTTACAGTGTTCTTGCCGGTCTTTGATGTTCTGCTTTTATCTGCTGGCATGTCAAGCACTCTTCTACAAATTAGGTGATATCTCTTTTCATACTTGGCCACCAGTAATGCATCTTCAAGTCTTTATACATCTTAGTAGATTCTGGATGTACAGAATACGGTGTTGAATGAGCTTCTGCATTGAGATCTTCATGAACACTCCCCACCTTTGGAACACATAACCAACCTTTGAATTGAAGTGCACCATCTTTGGATAGTTGAAAGATAAATGATATCCCTGGAGCAACTTCCTTCTTTACTTTGATTAGATATTCATCAGCATGTTGTTCCTGTTGGATTCAGTCGATTAGGGTAGGTTGAAGAGTCAAAGCTACTAGTTTTGCCTCTACTAATCCTTGTTATATAACTTCAATATTCATATTATATAATTCAAGCAACTCTCACTTTTGAATAGACGTACTTACTGCATTTTTTTGCGTTGACTTTCTGCTTAATGCATCATCTACGACATTGGCCTTGCCTGGATAGTATTTGATCACGCAATCGTAATCCTTCACAAGTTCCAACCACCTTAGTTGTCTCATATTGAGATCTTTTTGCGTGAAAAGGTATTTCAAACTCTTGTGATTAGTGTAAATCTCACACCGTTCTCCATATATGTAATGTCTCCAAATCTTAAGCGCAAAAACTACTGCTGCAAGCTCCAAATCATGTGTAGGGTAGTTCTTTTCGTAATCCTTCAATTGCTTAGATGCATATGCTATTACCTTGGCATTTTGCATCAGCACACAACCCAAACCATTCTTAGATGCATCACTGTAGACTACAAAACCTCCTGTACCCGATGGGACTGATAGGATAGGTGTTGATGTTAATCTCATTCTCAGTTCTTAAAAGCTTTATTCGCATGCATCTGTCCACTTAAAAGCCACACTCTTTCTAGTTAATTAAGTGTTAATGGTGAAGCAATTTTTGAAAATCCTTTGACGAATCTACAATAATATCCCGCTAAACCAAGAAAACTCCCTACTTCTGAAGGGTTTGTAGGTCGAGGCCAATTGTTAACTGCTTCTACTTTGCTTGGGTCAACTGAGATTCCTACCCAGATATGACATGTCCCAAAAATACCACCTTATCTAACCGAAACTCACATTTCTTAAATTTAGCATATAGTTGTTTCACCTTTAATACTTCTAGCACTTTCCTCAACTGTGTAGCATGATCCTCTTTATTTTTAAAATATATAAGAATATCATCAATAAACACTATAACAGATTTATCCAAAAACTCTTTGAATACCCTATTCATAGATCCATGAATGCTGTTGGAGCATTTGTTAAGCCGAATGGCATTACCAGAAAATCATAGTGCCCATATCGTGTACTAAACGTCGTCTTAGTGATGTATTCTTCTTTAATCTTTAGTTGATGATAAACTGAACGCGAGCCAATCTTAGAAAATACCGTCGTAACTTGAAGTTGGTCGAAAAATCATCAATCCTAGGTAATGGGTATTTGTTCTTGATAGTAACTTTATTCAGGTCTCGGTAATCTATACACATTCTCAACGTACCATCTTTCTTACGAACAAACAAGAAAGGCGCGCCCCATGGTGAAAAGTTGGGCTTAATGAAATATTTATCTGTCAATTCTTGAAATTGGATTTTCAACTCTTTCAACTCAACTAGTGCATCTATACGGTGATTTGGATATTGGAGTTGTTTCAGGCTATAAATCAATTACAAACTCTATCTCACAGTCAGATGGTAATCCTGGTAAATCATCGAGAAATACTTCAGTGTACTCTTGAATGATTGGCACCGCGCTTTTGTTGAGACAATCTTATTTTCTAATACTCATAACACTTACCAAATATCCTTCACAAACATTATTTAATAATCATTGTGCTTTCATCGCCGAAATCATTGAAAATCTAAATTTCTTACTCTTCCCGATAAAGGAAAAAGATTCTTCCCCAAGTGGTTCAAATTTCACAACCCTTTTCTTCCAATCAATAGTAGCATGATAGTTTGATAACTAGTCCATACCCAAAATTATGTCATAATCAGTCATGTCTAACACAGTCAGATCGACATAGAGTTCTCTTCCTTCAATAAGAATACAACATGCTCGTAAAACCTGATTAGTCGATTTTGAATCTCTAGAGGGAATTACCACATTATAACCTATCTCAATTTTATATGGTACCCTACCAAGTCTCCTCACATACTTAGTATATGCAAATAAATGTGTAGCTCCAGAATCAAATAATGCAAATGTGGGAACACCAAAGACAGCTAGATTACATGTAACAACGGAAGGGATCACTTCAACATCATCATGAGTTATGACAAAAACCCTGGCTAGTGCACTTTCCTGGGTATTGGGATTTGGTTTATTTGGGCACACAGTAGCTATGTGTTCGGGCTGACCACATGCAAAACATACTCCAGGACCCCGAAGACAAGCTCTACTGTGTTGTTTTCCATATTTAGGACAAGTAGGTAGTTGTGCTGGTGCTTTGCCCTGATCGACCCTCATATATTTGCTAGATCTTCTTGTTCTTGCCCCTGTCGCTGCTGAAATTTATATCTTGGGCCTTAGAATTGAGGCAGCCTCTTCTTTTCAGCTTCGATCCAACTTTGTCCCTGCCTTTGTATGATTTGACGCCGAACCTCCTGTGCATGCCTTATTTTCAGCTCAGCTTGTTCTGCGACTAATGCTCTTTCAGCAACTAGTGAATACGTTACCCCTTGAGTTCTAGCTGTACTCACATCTCGATAAATCTCTGGCCTCAGGCATTCAAGGAATCGTTAAACATTCAATGCATAAGTGCCGACCACATGCTCTGCGAACCTTGATAATTGCTCGAACTTACGAATGTAGTCTATGACTATCATGCCACATTTCCTCAATTGTATGAACTCATTCATCTTTATTACACGTACAGGAGCTGTGAAGTATTTGTTTCTAAAAAGTTCCTTGAATCTCTCCCAAGTCATGGTAGTGAAATTCTCAATGCTTTTCATCGTATCCCACCAGTGCCCTAAACTACCATGTAACATAACGAAGCACACAATACTTGTTCTCCTTCAGGGAATCTACTATATTGGAACATATTATCTAAGGTTCTCAGCCAATCTTCTGCAACCACGTGATCTACTGCATCCTCAAAGGTAGGTGGATTTGGTTTTCGAAATCTCTCACTAATTATCTCAATTTATCCTACTTGAGGTTGTGGTCGATTCATTTCATCCCTGGGTTGGCCACTTTCATCCCTCTGCTGGATGAGTTCTTGAATTTGTTGCGATTGTCGTTCCACTAGCTTAGCCAGACGGTCAATAACTGCATCGCGATCATCACGAGGATTTGATGTCTCTTCAGCTTCCCTCCTACTTCCTCCACTACTGTTCCCACTTCTCGTCCTCATCACAGTTATAGTATCGAATCAACAAAACCTAACCCACTTTGCCAATATAATTCATGAGGCATATAATAAGTTACAACCCTAAAAACAAATTAAATTAACTTACTGGCATTGTTGCGTTCCATAAGCTTTGAGTTCATTGTACATGAACAGTCTACAGGACACAAACCTGGGCTCTGATACCACCCTGTCACACCCACCCCTCAGACGTAAGAAAGAAAACTTATTGATATTGAGTGTGAAAACTTACTTACTTGAAAGCATAAATATATACTGCTTATGGCTTAAATAAAAGCTATTTATTTATATAGAGGTAAAGAGTTATAAAGCTTATTTACAAGCCCCACACCATATTTACAATGTTTATTTAAAGTTCAAGCACAGTAAAAGTACCCAAAAAAGGTATAACAGAACTTCGAAAAGAAAGAAAAATGAGCCCTTTATCCTACCCAACAGGTCGTCATCCATGTACAAGGATTCTCAAAACTTCATGGAACTCCAACAACACGGTCAGCTAGTGCTAATATATTATCAGGCTCACCTAAAATGCATAAACTACATGAGCTAAATCTCAATAAGTAGAAATCATGCATGTTCATTGAATATCATAATTCAATGCAACTCATTCTTGACTTATCATGCTGATGTCGTAAACCATTTCTTAAAATTCTTCTTCTTCTTGGGCCCTTGACCTACCTGTAGTGCACTGGAAAGAGCTCAACATATAATCAATCATTATGATACCCAGTCCGAATGTCTCGCATACCCGAAGTAATGTCTCACATGGAACTGGGATCGGAGCCAGTCCGAATGTCTCACATACCCGAAGTCATGTCTCCATGGCACGGACTCAGTATAACATAAAAGCATGTCGCACATACCCGAAGTAATGTCTCACATGCCTCGATGCACTAACAGTGGTCAAAACTATCTTTTTTACTTTAATAAACTCTCTTACATGATCATGGCTCATGTATGCACGTGCACATGCCAATATATAGACTCAATAAGCAAACATAAATATAATCCATCAAACAACTCATATATCATATTCAGATAATACATACCATAATCACACTCATATAGGCAAACCAAATAATATAATGTTTATGCATTGTAGTTGCAGATGAATTTCGGGTCCGAAGCTTACACTATCTCAAGTCACAGATCAACTTCCTCAATATAATCTAGTCAATATAAAATATTGATTAGACTCCAATTTAATACTTCAATTTTACAAATTATGACTCCCTTTTTTAGATAACTCCTATTCTCGTATAATATTAGTAATAAAGAGTTTTTCAGTCTAATTACTAATAATTAATCGAAAGCACAAATACTACTATTGCTGAAAATAAATATTACTACTAAAATACTTTATCATTACAAAATAATATACTACTTAAAAACTCGTAAATAAAATGCTAACTTTAATTACCACTAGAGGCTACTTAAAATAATATACTATTTGTAACTACCCATAAATAAAATACTAAATTAATAAGAAAAAGATTAATAGAAAATGTACTTAAAAATATCACCACGTAATAGCCCCACGATAACCCTTTGGTAAATCCTCGACACCTCAAGAAAATATACTAAACAAGATTTCTTAGTTAAAGGATCCCCTTATTATGGAAACACGTAATATATATATAGTATATTTGGGTGATGTATATAAAATGAAGGGAACAAGCCCTTTTTATAAGGTGAAGATTCATTAAGTCCTTTAATTAAGACGATGTGAGACACTTGGCATTTATAAAAGTAAAACTAAGTCTTACTTATTAACTATAATCGATGTTGGACCAAAACTCTTTTTTTTTCTTTGCATTAATTCCTACCTATACGTGTATGTGTTGTTTCTCTTCTTTCTTTCTTGATTGACAAAAAAACTAAACACATCCCACCCCTCACTTATGCACACACATGCACACATCACATACCCGTAAGTATGTTTATATATATATTTACACATGCACATGCATATTACATTCTTTTAAATATATAATGCATAAAATATTAAAGAGTTAGTTGATACATCATATATTGTATATATTAGTAGTTACTTTAGTCATAATGACAATACTCTTACGTATACTTAAGTATCTAGATTATGATAATTGAAATTTAGTTATTTTAATCATATGTTCTAAATAAATACCTTAAAATATTAAAGTTAGTATATTCATAACTTGAAAATTGAGATTTATTTGTATTCTACTATTATTTCATATAACTTAACATCAATAGTAAATTGGTATCTTATTATCTAGTCCAGAGAAATATCAAACACTTTACTTTATGAATTCATTAGAATATTACTAACATAATCACATAATAAAATCTAATACAAATATAAGTATCATAGAAATCACATAGTGACATGCATGAATTTTATTGGCCAATGAGTAATGTGAAAACTTGGGGTATTACAGATACTGCTACATTAGAAGTGATCGGTATAAATTAACACTACCATATGTTTAGAATTCCTAACTAACCTTTACCACTATCATATAATTATATACTACTGTAGTCTGAACATTGATTGAATATCCTAATTATGAATCAAAGCAAGTAATTGCAAGTCGAGTTGGAACAAAAATACTCGATGTTCCACCATTGCTCTAAATATAGACCCTAACTCGAATCAATCCAAATGATATTGAAAGATTGACCATCATTATGAAATCAGTCTCACTACCAAGAACACTCATCGGACATTCGGAATAATGCATTTTTATATTCACCGCATCTAGTTCACTCCAATATACACAATGTAGGGCCAACTCGGTCATTGAAGGACTACGTCAACTACAAGCATGTTCAAGTCATAGTTACATAGAACAATGATACCTCCATAGCCAGACTTATATAGATTACTGTTAATAAGATGTATTTCACAAATAATTTGTCTACAAAAAGTACTTCACAAATTATAAGAAGTTAGCATGGAATCAAACCTGATTCATATGACACAACAAAGTATATCTTCTCAGTTGTAGTAAATTAGTTTCATACACCAAATCCTATAAAATCATAAATTCATTCAAATCTCAATATACTGATTTTAGACTATATGAATATGAAGTGGGTTGGAATGAGTGAAAATGAAAACAAAGAAATCCAAAACACAAGTTGGAATTAGACAGTTAATTTTTGAGACCTACTTTTGATGTAGTGAAAATGAAAACACAAAAAAATCAATTAAAAAAAATGCTTGAGAAAATGTCATAGTCAAGTGCGTAGCAAAAAAAAAGAAAAAACTACACCCTTGGCTGATCTGACATAGATATATCAATTGGTTTGTTATATATTCCGTGTACAAAATGTTTTTGTAAGGTCGTCATACTTTTTGAACAAAATTACATACTTTCAAGATGAAGAATCATGATTAACATAAGTATGCTTTTGCTCAAAAAATATTGCAATTGAAAATTATAATATATTAAATTAAAAGTATATATGCATTTTTATTCAAGAAATAGAATTGTCTAACGAAAACCTTTTGGACACCTGGTGTGCAAAAGGTATTTGCATGTGTTATGTGTTGGGAAGTTTGTTTTTTTAAAGTTTTTGCATTTTTGCACGTGTATATTGTACATTTCTCAAAAAACGTGCATGATAATGACCACCATCAAAACATATCTACTAGAAAGACAAATTTATCAAAAAAGATATAATCTTATCTTGTTCGGGCCCAATTGATGGGTTTAATTAAATAAATAATATAAATTTAAATAACAATTAAAAAAATATGTTACTTTAAAGAAATCGGGCGGGACGCTATTCCTAGGAGCGTCCCGCCAACCGGGACGCTATTCGCAAAAGCGTCCCGGACTAAAATTTGTACCCCTTAAGTTTTTGGGGTCAAAATGAAAAAAAAAAATAAGGGGGGGTCGGGACGCTTTTGGCAATAGCGTCACGGTAGATTTTGTAAAAAAAAAAAAAAAAAAGCCCGGGGTCGGGACGCCTTTGGGAATGGCGTCCCGGGGCGTTTTTGCAAAAAAAAAAAATTAAAAAATCGGGGCCTATAACCCTAATACACACACGCCACTCCCATTTCTACAACATCAAATCGGCGAGAGGCGAGAGAGAAGGGGGCAGCGGTCATTCTCTCCAATTTTAAGGTAAGTTTTATTTAATTAGTTGTTAGTTTTAGTAGTTATGTATTATAGTTTTTAGTTTTTAGTTTTAGTAGTTATGTATTATATTGTTATTGTTTTTGTTATCAATTGCAGTTATATTTTTTTTAGTTTTTATGATATTAAATTTAGATTTTTTTGAGTTTTAATTATGAACATTTACGAAAATGTATTAGGTTTGTTTGAGAATTATTTTGTTAATTGTTCATGGAAATATGTAATTTTTTTTTGTGAATTGTTTATGTAAATTGATTATGGAAAATATTGACCTTAAGTTATTAACTATTTAATCGCTTGTGAATATTTACGAAATTCTAGTTATGAACATTTATGAAAATCTATTATGTTTATTTGTGAATTGTTTTGTTAATTGTGAATTGTTTATGGAAATTGTTATTTTTTATGCAAATTGTTAAATTTTTTTTTGTTAATTGTTCTTGTAAATTGATTATAGAAAATATTGACCTTCAATTGTTACCTTCTATTTAATTTCTTGTGAAAAGACTATGAATTACGGGAATATGTGAATTTATTAATTTTGTGAGAAATTATTTAATTATGTGAAAAATTAAATTTATTTGTTTGTGATGTAATTATCAATTATGTGAATATTTGATATGATTTATTTTGTGAGAAATGACTAATTATGTGAATATTTGAATTTATAAGAAATTATTAATTATGTGAATATATGAATTTATTTATATTTTTAGAAGTAAGCGCATATATGGCGAATATGTCTTCTTGCAATGAATATGACATGTATGCGTCGATTCTCTGAGATAAGAGTGGATATGCAAATGTAGAATCCTTCGAGCATCATCCCCCACCGGTGATCCCGGACTACCCCGCCGATTGCTTCGAACTAGATGAAGGAAGCGATTCCAAAAATGATTTAGATGAACTAGATGATGATGGTCGTGAAACTGACGAGGAATTCTTTCAGTTGGGGGGTAGCGTACCAGATGAAGATCCTTTTGAACCTACCTTGAATGAACTTGTCTCTACAACCCATAAACGACCGGATAGAGGCTCGGCACTGTACAAGAACATACCATTTTTCGATCGCGTATAAGAAGACGTTCCTATTGATTCTATTGGTTTCCCTCGACCGGACTTGTACTACAATAAAGACGAAGGATTGTTGAGAATAGGCATGATATTTAGAGACAAAAGACATTTGATGTGGGCTGTCAAAGATTACTCCGTGCGCGTCGCCAAGTGTTCGTATAGAGTGGTCGAAAGCAATCCTATGATGTGGAGAATTGTTTGCATGTCGAGTTCACTTGGTGAGAATCATCTAGATATGAACGAATCATTCGAATGCGGATGGTGGCTCCGTGCTAGTTTTCGAAAACGGAAGGGTGCTTGGGTAATCACAAGATTGGGTTCTGAGCACAGATGTCTCGCATCGTTTACACGTAAAGATCACCCCAATTTGTGTAAAAATATGATTGCTATGCTCATTACCATCCACATCGAGCAGGATCCGTTATATAGCGCCTTACATGTCCAGCAGGCTGTCAAACAAGAATATGATTACCTTGTGCCGTATCACAAGGCATGGTAAGGTTTGCAGCGGGCTCGTGAAAATGTGTACGGGACGTGGGAGCAGTTGTTCCAATATTTACCAAAATACATGGAGTCCTTGCAGATGTACAACCCGGGGACCGTGGTTGAGTGGCGACACAAATCTTCTGGCATACCCGATGTGCACATGTTAAGATTTGTATTTTGGGCATTTCGACCATGTATCGAGGCTTTTAAACATTGTCGCAAGGTGATCAGTGTTGATGGAACCTTTTTGGTTGGAAAGTACAAGCACACGTTGCTGATGGCAGTTACAGTTGACGCCAACCAACAAGTCGTGCCTCTAGCKTACRCAGTTKYTGATWCAGAGAGTTACAGCTCGTGGCATTGGTTCCTTCACATGGTTGCAAAATATATTATTCGCGACATAGAAGGAGTTTGTCTTATATCTGACCGGAATGCCGGACTACTCAGTGCACTAGAAGTTCCGGCATTCTCTTCTAACATTTTTTGTATGCGACATGTCTCTTCTAACTTCAACACGCATGCCAAATCTGTGAAATTGAAGGATATGTGTTTCAAAGATGGAGCAGAACCCAGGGTTGCAGTCTTTCACAGAATAATGGAGCGGATTAAGGCGCTTGATCTGAATGCATTTGCGTACTTGGATGGTATTGATAAGAGCAAGTGGACATTGTCCCACGATGGCGGCAAACGATGTGGCATTCTCATGACCAACATGTCCGAGTGCATCAATGGAGTGATGAAGCGTGCTAGACGGCTCCCAATAACTACCATTGTCTGAATCACATTTCTTCGAAGTGTTCAAAATTTCTATGATCGTTTGAAAGATGCGACAAGAGTCCATAACATGCAGCAATTTCGGCCTGATAAGATATATAACCTATTCAGATAAAGACAACAATTAGGGTCATCTTACGATGTTAGGGGCTTTAATTAGGCGGCACAAACGGCCGAAGTCTCTGTGAAGGTCAGTGGAGGAGCTCGTAGTCGGATCTTTCGAGTTTCCTTGTCAAGCGCAGAATGCTCATGTGGTAGATGGGTGAGCAGCGGTATTCCGTGCTCTCATGCAATAAAGGCGTGTACCGAATTTAGAGCGAATCCTCATGTTTACGTCCAAGATTACTACAGCACTGCTGGGTACCTACGCACATACTCTGTTGGGGCATTTGAACCGTTGCCCGATGCGGAGGACTGGAATGAGGCAAGTTTTGAATTGGTTCACGATCCACACACGAGGAGGCAGCGAACAGTTGGACGACTCAGGGGTAGTAGAATCCCCAACGAAATGGACCAAGCCCAAGTACGCGCAAGACAACGATACCGTGAACAAGATGTTTCTAGTTCCTCACAAGGCGGTGGACGTTCTGGTTCCAGGCATTGATGTTAGATATGGCGAAGATATTTCCATTAGTCATTTTTTGTAATTCGCTAGCACTTTTAGAAGTTGTAATTCGCATTGTTTTGAACATTTATAATTATTGGTGTATGAATTCGGAGCCTAACTAATATTTGGGTTTGTTGTTATATTTCTTTTAGACGACGGCCAGACGATGACACGCCACAGGACGAGGTCGTGCAGTACGCCTGTGTGATTGCACTTTTATTGCTAAGTTCATTGTTGTTGCCAAGCACAACGAATAATTATGTTTCCGTAACCTACCTACGTCGTTTTGAGGATGACGACACGGCATCGGGTATTAGATGGGGTAGTGCTGTGCTTTCACATTTATATCGTGAGATGTGTAATGCCGTGGAAGATAACAAGAAGACGATCAGTGGTCCGCTGGATTTATTGCAGATTTGGGCTTGGTCAAGAATTTTATCTGTCAGATCACACATCACGGGCAGTTCTCTCAATCTTCATCGGACCATTTACGATGCAGTCGAAGACGTCACTTTACCCGTATCGCCATATGGTGCTAGGTATAATTTTAAATGGCAATACTAGTTATACAACTATTAGTAATAATTTCTGTTTCAATAACCTTCCATTTATGTTATCACAGGTGGATTACAGAGTATAGTTATACTCGGAGCTCTAGACATACGCTGCGAATATTTCGGGAGTCACTTGATCGGTTAAACGAGTCAGAGGTAGAGTAGTGAATAAATATTGCTTATATTGATAGTATGGTGCGAACTGATGAGGATTATTCAAATGTGCAGTGGACATGGGAACTCTACAATTTGGATGCACCGGAGATAGAAGTTCTGGGGGGAAAGATGTTTGACTCAAAACTGGCTAAGCCAGTGCCCACTGATCTGCTGGTCGATTGTTGAGTACCATTTTCCCAATCGGGTGACTCGACAGTTCGGCATACGTCAGAGTACACCAGCAAGCATAGATGTTGACGTGGAGGCATTGCACGCTGTCTCTCTGGCACAGAAGCATCATGTTCAGTGGACTGTACGTCATCATGCCTGGATCCATAAGAAATAGAGCAGACGTTACAACAACATACAAACATTACATAATGAAAACATAAACGGAATTCCCTAAGCAATAGAGCAGACGATACAATAATATAAAAATATTACATAATAAAAACATAAACGGAATTCCTAAGAAATAGAGCATTATCATTACAACAACACAAAGACATTATACAATGAAGACACAAACGCAATCCACACAGGTAGAGCAGTGTCGGAAAACCAACGTGCAATGGTCAATGCTACTTCCACTCGTTGAGCTTCCACTGTTGTTAGTTGGGAACACATCTCCAAACAGTACTTCCATTTTTGTGAGCAAGGGTTCCTCATCAAAAGCGTTGCAATAGGTTTTGATTGGATAATCCTGTATTCATCACAACAAGTTAGAATAATAATGAAAGATTCAAATTACTTTTAATAATTGAAAAGGTAATGTGTTTAACTTTCAGGCATAAATTTCTTTCGTACATTATGATCACCTAAGACCATCTTCAGATTCCCGTTCCAAACAGTACCAGGGGTCCGAACCAGTTCTTTGAAAAACCTGAATCGTTTCTAAAGTTGGACAATCCTAGTTGTGATGTCATCTTCAGATAGGGCATGGTGATTTTTGAAGCAGCAATTAAGTAAACAATTGGCTTCTTTCACTCGGTGGTCTGGTAACAGTCCATCATCTGGATTCCATCCTCGAATATCATTTTCGAGGATTAGGAATTCAATTAGACGTTCATCTCTGGAAAGTGTCCACTTAGTGTTGAATTCACAATCGTAATCGAGTGTTTTCACCC
Organism: Phtheirospermum japonicum; assembly: GCA_014905375.1. Lineage (NCBI taxonomy): Eukaryota > Viridiplantae > Streptophyta > Magnoliopsida > Lamiales > Orobanchaceae > Phtheirospermum > Phtheirospermum japonicum. The sequence continues at coordinate 190,518 of BMAC01000155.1, forward strand.
GAAGTGTAGGAACGCCATCTGTGTCGTTGAAGTGATCTGCCATTAGATTTTTTTCAAATAAGATATGAAGTAATTGATATGTATTTGCTAATGAATTATCCATTATTTGTTCCCTAACAGATTTATATCATTGAGAGCAATTATTTAAGTAATTTTGAGATTGTTTTGTGGCATAATTGATGACAAGGATGAGAAGACAACACAATAGAAAAGCTGAGAAAGCTTGCAAAGCTGCATCTCATTGATGTGTGTGTGGACAGCTATTTATTTATGTTCTGTGCAACAATGTACCGGTTGACAAGACAACACAATGGCACACCAATTATAGTTGACAAAGCTGCATCTCACTGATGTGTGTGTGGGCAGCTATTTTATTTGTGTTCTGTGCCACAATGTACCGGTTGACAAGACAACATAATGGCACATCAATTATAGCTGGCAAAGCTGCATCTCACTGATGTGTGTGTGAGCAGCTATTTATTTGTGTTTGTGCCACAATGTACCGGTTGACAAGACAACACAATGGCACAACAATTATAACTGGCAAAGTTGCATCTCATTGATGTGTGTGTGAGCAGCTATTTATTTATGTTCTGTGCCACAATGTACCGGTTGACAAGACAACATAATGGCACATCAATTATAGCTGGCAAAGTTGCATCTATATATATGTACGCACAAACAAACTTATCAAGAAACATAAACATTACTAGCTAATAATGGCTGATTTTGATGAAACCATCCAAATGTTCTAAAAATAGACAATGATTACTACAATCCTGCACTCGCCCCATGGACCATGGAGATGGAACGAGTCATTTTGGAATTTTTGAGAGCTCAGAATGAAGGTGTTCAAAGAGGTGCAAAAAAAGCATATGTTATCTTGAGCGTCCCGCAGGTAAAAATTATACTCGAGCGTCGTTTCATGTTTTCATCCACTATTCCAGAAATTTACGACCGGATTGAAGAAATGGAGATGAGATACGATTGGTGGAAGGCAAGATTTTCTGAGGATGGTGTTTTTATGGATAAAGAACGTAGGTTGATCTGTATTGATACCACTATCAATAACAATGTCTCTCCAGCCTATGTAAAGTCCACACATCTGTCTACAACTAATTATTTGGTTTATGTTGGTTTCGTTTCAATTACTAACTTTTTTTTTGTTAATAAAGGAATACGGTGATGATGCATCACGGAGGTATTATTTGTATGACGTCCCACCATTATGGAAGAAGATGGAAGCAGCTTTCAATTGATGCGTTCTCAATGTATTAGGACTCGAATGTGTAATAAAATAGGATCGGAAATGACCTTAGTTCGAGTATGCAACTATGCACTATGTTTAATTTGTAATGTTTGAATTTGTCACGTCATCTACTTTCTTATTTAATCAAATGTGTAATCTTTTATTTTTTCTTATTCAATAAAATTATTTCTTTAATGTTTATCTAAAATTGCTGATGACAATATTACACATGTATCAATAGGTTTTTCAACTTTTCATGTGACAAGATCTGACATTATTCCACACGTTTTTCAACTTTCTTTGTAACAAGACTACACCATAAGCATTATATTTTCATCTTTCGCTGTGACAATGACAACACATTCAATACAACTATGTTGTGAGATTGTAACTCATCTATAAATTTGGAACATTGGACTACATTCTTTACAACCAATTCACCCCCTCACACCTTTGGTTTTCTTCACCATCTAAGCATTCTCATAACAAAAAGAAAAAATGAGTTCAAATCAGCCTAACAATGTACCATATTTTGAATTCGAAGAAGATTTCTTTTTCTACGATACGAATTCAACCGAATGGAGCGTCCATATGGATACTAAACTTGTTGACGACCTCCGTGAGAGTAAGCTCAATGGTGTTTACGATCCCACAAGAGGATTACGCAACAATATCACGTGGATCTTGTTGGACAAAGTCAATAGTGCGTTTGGGAAAGACTTCACAATAGACGATATAACCACTCGAGTTCAACTTCTGGAAAAACGATACAAGCATTTTCATATGATGCTGGGAAACGAACATTGCACTTGAGATCATGAGACCAACAAAGTGCAAGCGCCAGATTGGCTAGTACGATTTTGGAACGACGTCGCAGGCGATGCTGAGTTTACTGCTGCATATCTAAAACATGAAGAACTTTTATTCGTTTTGATGGATCGGGTATTCAATAAAAATTATTTGAATTGCATTTGTCAATACCAAAATCTCATTGGAAATCCGCCATTACGAATGTGATCGCATCCGTGTAATATCAAATTACTGTAATTTTTATTTTAATCTTCGGTGTTGTTGTATCTTAATTTTATTGTATTTTTAATTTAAAATTAAAATTTCTTGTCATTTGGTTATTTATATTATTTTATTGTATTTTTTATTTTCAAATAAACTTCTTTTAATTTAAGACATTATTATGATATATTTATTTATTTTAATTAATAAAATTTTTAAATAAATTATAAATATAAAAAACTTAAAATCTAGATAATATAAGTAAATAAATAATATGTGTTAGGGTTTGGGTTATATGACCGATTTTGTTTTTCTTGCAAAAATGCCCCGGGACGCCATTCCCAAAGGCGTCCCGACCCCGCGCTTTTTTTTTTTACAAATTCTACCGGGACGCTATTGCCAAAAGCGTCCCGACCCCCCGTGTATTTTTTTTTCATTTCGGCCCCAAAAACTTTGGGGGCACAAGTTTGGGTACGGGACGCTTTTCAAAATAGCGTTCCGGTGAGCGGGACGCTTTTGGCATCCGCGTCCCGCCCAATTTTTTTAAATTTGTTTGAAAGTAACATATTTTTTTAATTGTTATTTAAATTTATATTATTTATTTAATTATACCCAATTGATGGCATGACCATATTATTTATATTCTTATCATTTTTCATTTAACTTAAATCACAAACTGTATCTAAATGGGTGAAATACCTAATTTACCATCAATCTTGATATTTAACTATTTTATTTATTTGCATTCTTTTTTTTTCTCATTTTCTTCTTTATTTCTTTTTTCTGATTTTTTTCATCTATGGAAAAAATAGAAAATAAAAAATCAACAAGCCTTATTTGGGGATGCTATTCTCTGCGAATTTTGAATCATCTAAGGGTGATGTTCTACATTTCGACCCCACGAGAAAAAAAATGGAATAGAATAGAAAAGAAAAGAAAATTTTCAATGCAACGGGCTCTTGTGAATAATTATCGCCTTCTATTGTGAATTGATTAAGCATCAGAGCTCGTGACTTGTACCTACTTCTCCACCCATTACTTGTTAAATTGAATCAGAATCATATCCCGATGCCGCCGCCGAGTATTCCCCCTCTGCCCTCCTCCCGCCAGAAAACACCCCACTGCAAAACTGTCTCCGCCATGGCCATAATGAAGGAAGATGCCGACCGCACTCAAATATCTCCTCCCGATTCGTCGTCTTCTCAGCTGGTCTGACAGGTAGCTCTACTCCTCTATCTCTCCCCTAGCGTTTGAGCTTATATATACATTTGTTTTATATATATTTCAAATTGAAAAGAAAAGTGGGGAAAAGAAAAAAAGGCAAAAGAGAAAAACAAACAAATATAGAAAAGGAGAAAGGGCAAAACTGGTAAGTGGCACTTATGCATTTCATTTAATATTTAATATTAAATAAAAATTATAAGAATATAAACAATCCAGCCACGTCATCAAGTAGGCCCAAATATGATATAAGTTGAACCTTTTTCGATAAATTTGTCAAGTTAGTGGACGTGTTTTGATGATGATAAATATCGTGTATGTTTTTTGGAAATGAAAATTTTAATAAACTAAAAAAATGATTTTCCCGTTATGCGTAATGTTATAACATCCATACTTCTTGAGTTATTTAACCATTTAAAAAAATGACCGACACTTTTACGTATCTCAAATATGTACTTAGGTCGAAACATAATAATTAATAGTAATTAGACGATTCAACTCAAGATTATATGGAAAACTTGTTTCCAAAAACCCAGCGACTCTAAAAATATACTTATTTAATTACAAATATTAATGATACGAATAAAAAACAATGTATTAAAAATGCATCTAAGAAAAAATATGCACTATAGTTTTTCATAAAATAAAACATTAATTATGGATTAGAGTCTTTAGAAAGTTCTCATAATTGACCAACCATTACTAATATAATTTATAAATTTTGAGTTGAACTAATTTAAATAAACTTAAATTAGAATAATTTAACATAAGAATATTCACTTTAATAAGAAACATTTCAATTTAACATTATCTAATATCTTATTTTTCTTAAAATATAAACTAAAAAAATAAAATTAAGCATGGACGGGAGCCCATCCAACTTTAGGTGGCTGCAACCCACATGTACATTTATCATACTAAAAAAATAATTTTTCCATTATGCGTAATGTTATAACATCCATACTTCTTGAGTTATTTAACCATTTAAAAAAATGACCGACACTTTTGCGTATCTCAAATATGTACTTAGGTCGAAACATAATAATTAATAGTAGTAATTAGATGATTCAACTCAAGATTATATGGAAAACTTGTTTCAAAAAACCCAGCGACTCTAAAAATATACTTATTTAATTACAAATATTAATGATACGAATAAAAAATAATGTATTAAAAATGCATCTAAGAAAAAATATGCACTATAGTTTTTCATAAAATAAAACATTAATTATGGATTAGAGTCTTTAGAAAGTTCTCATAATTGACCAACCATTACTAATATCTAATTTAAATAAATTTAAATTAGAATAATTTAACATAAGAATATTCAGTTTAATCAGAAACATTTCAATTTAACATTATCTAATATCTTATTTTTCTTAAAATATAAACTAAAAAAAAAAAATTTAAGCATGGACGGGAGCCCATCCAACTTTAGGTGGCTGCAACCCGCATGTACATTTATCATACTACATGGACAGCCATTTTAAATGATCTTTTGACTGTTGTAAAATGGTAATAACCTTGTACCTACAAAATACTACTTTGTATCCAAAATCTTTCAAAAAAATTGTAGAATTACAGGTTCCAATCTTACTATTTGGATAAGATATCGGCCAAAAAAACTGGAGTCGAAGTAGTGGACCAGTAGAAGAACGGTCGAACAATTCCAAGCAGTTTGACCGTGGACGCGTTGTTGTGGGGTCCTGCACCAATAATTCTACGCGCATATGCCACTTGATTTTATGTCAAGTTCTCTCACGTTTCTAATGCCTTCAATTTAAATGCTGCATATTGACTTTTGATTAATGTAAGTAACAGTATGGTTATTTTATGGTTGATTTCATATAAATTGAAAATTAGTAATTTATATAATTAAATTATTAATTTAGTTAGTATTTTTTAATTATATTCTTTTGGAGTATATTAATGACGATTAATATTTTGTAAAATTTAGTGTTGAAATTAGTATATTTGTTATTCGAATAGTAAAATTTTGCATTGTAATCATTAATCTTCTATTTAACATCAAAAATTAGTATTTCAAAAATATTAATTAAGGGTATGTGTGGAAATTGAAAAATTAATAATAAGTTAAATATGGTAACTTGTCTATTTTGTGTGACGGACAAAAATAAAATAATGAATTTTTTTTTGTGAGACCGAGAGAGTATAATTTATGAAACTATGGCATACAATGACGTAGTCAAGATGTTGAAGAATGTTGATGTGCATTGGAGATTTTTTTTTAAAACTAAATAAGTTAATTATTATATTTTTGTTTTGTTTTTAATACTGTTGGATAAAAATTGGTCAGTTGGAGGATATATAAAAAATATATATAAAACAAGTCCACTATTTTTCATTTTTTACATTGTTTGAACAAAAATGATGTTGGACTAGATGTTTTCCTTTTCTTTCAAAAAACTTCATAATTTTACTATTTTTTTTTCCCTTTTATTACTATTTAAACTGCTCGTACGAAGATGGGTGGGCTCGGGCCCGGCTTGCACCTTTGTCTACGCCATTGATGATATCATGTTTGTTTCGGATCGTAAAAGAGTCGAGTTGAGTTAAATATTCATAATCTCTAGCAATGATTGACTTATTTAATTTGTGCTCAAGTTTGCCTGAATAAAAAATAAGCATGCTCGAAATTGACTAAACAATGCTTGAATAATGCATGGTCGACCAAAACCCGAGTGTATGGTAATCTAACATATTCAAACTTGTGGTTATATTGAAATTAGTATTATAAAATGAGGATTTTTAATAAATTCACATATAATTGAGCAGCTCACCCAACTTTCTAGCAAAATGCTAGAGATCGACTCGTTTGTTAGCTCGAACTCAAGTTTGATCAAGTTCGAATATAGTTTTAACTCGAGCTTCGTGAACCCTCGACTCATTTGTAGCCCAACATTTATCACGAGCTTTCCCTTATACTTGTCAAATATGATTTAAATGATTATGAATAATTACGTCATATATGAGAAATCATCCGATGTGAAATCGAATGATAGTAACTGTGAACAATTATTAAAGTATGGGCAACACTCTTATCAGGCCAGACTAACGGATCATCCGTTAGGCCAAAATTTCATATTGCTACATTGTAGTATAAAAACTAATACATTATAGTAAACAATCAATACATCGTAATACTAATACATCATAATACAAAAATCAATACATCATAACACGAATCAAATATTTATGAAAAATCAATAATTTTGAGTAAAAAACCAATACTTCATAGTTCAAAAATCAATACATTATAGTATCAGATCAAATGACCTAATAAATCGTCACCCATCAATCTGGCCTAACGCAAGTCTTTTTCTGAAAGTATAGGATCATATTGGTCGACCCGACCCTAAAAATCATTTTTGGTATAGTACTTATTATATAAACCAAATACCAGCTAAGAAAAGGCAAAAAACTAATTTTTTTTTTTCATTTCTTTTATAATGTAAAATCGATCCAACCGATTGAACTGCTTACCGATGACTCGATCGATTTGATCAATGAATAATATATTTAAAATTGATAGTGAGTTCTCCCGTTATATTTACATTGAAAAGGAAATTCGAGTTTTGAGAGAGATCGTTTGGGGAAAAAAAGCAGTAGTCAACTTGGCTACTTGGGCTTGGTGAAAGTATTTGATCAATGGGTGCAGTTATCTGCACACGTAAGATTACTAGGGGCACCAATTCAAAATTTCATTTATTAACCTACACAAACACACACACACACCGCCGCTGGCCGCCACCAACTGCCGTCTGCCCTATTCATCATGTCCAAACAACCCAACAAGATCAAATTATTGAAAAAAAGAAGAATCAGGAACAAAAAAAGGACTCTTAAAAAAAGTGGGGGCTGATGAGTTGATGATGGCGGGGACGGATATGCTGGGGTTTATGATTGAAGTGGCGGTGGCAGATCTGATGGGTTTTATGGATGCGGTGGCGGTGGCGGATTGAGTGGGCTGCTAGTTTTATGGCGATGGTGGCCGATCTGGTGGTTAATGGTGGTGGTCATGGTGGCGGTGACGGCTGTCTACTAGTTCGATGGCGACAACGAAGCTAGAGGTTTGATGGGTGGCGTCCATGATTAAGACTTCATGAAGGATATTAGGATTTCCTGACGAGTGACGACGGTATAGTGGTGGTTAGTGTTTGTGTGTGAAAACTTGTACACTGAATAAGATGACATAAGGAGAGAGATGGAGGGTGCCGGGTGGGATAGTAAAATTATTTTTGAAGGGGGTATATTTGACATTTGGTTTAAGATATTTTGATTAAAAAAATAAGTACGGCAAGAAGTTTACTTGGTGTGGATACAATACCATGATCGATTATTCACTGATGAAATGATCTCAAACGCACTAACTTTTTTAAAATATTTAAGGATTGCCTGCAGGAGAATGGGTCGATCGTAGTGCGGTGAGATGATTCAAGTTGAATCTCACGAGAAAAGACTAATCGAAAGTAAATCTTTATGTTTAATTCCTGAATAAGAAATTAAAGAAAAAGTTAAGCTAAACAAACAATCAATTTTTGATTTTTAGTTTTTAGAAACTAAAATGAGGATTTACATGGCGAGTATTGTATCTGAAAGCTTGTAAAGATTAATAAAATGAGTGTGTAGGGCTCTAAACTTGTCTCCACGATCAATTGAAAATTTATCAAACACTTAATCTACAAATCGGGGTTGTCAACTAAACGCCAGATAATTACCAATTAATGGTTCTAAACTCATTTTGACCCTAAACTCGTAAATTCTAACCTACAATCATCAAGAAATGCAATAACATAAACTTAAAGTAAGCATGGAGATAATTAAAAACCAATTAGGAAATCCATAATCAAAACTGGTAACATCATAAACTCATAATTAAAAGCTCAAATAAGTTAACACAAAGCATGGAGGGAAAACATTTAAACTATAGCAAAAAATTCAAAGAAACTACAATGCTTAACATAATTCCTAGTAAGAACCTAGACAACAAATACAACCAAACGCATGAAAATAACTAAAATAGAAAAACCACCGTACTTGTTTTCTAAACTATGCCAATTAGGGAAAAAAAAACTTGAAAAGGAACAAGAGGACAACAATGGAGGAAAATGCAGTTTATAGGAAAACAAGAAAAGCTTAACATTCAAACTACAAATCATACATAAGAGAATAGATTGCTACAAACATTCATAAAAATTAACAAGAAAGTGCAAGAGAACATTAATTGAAAGTTACCCTAAGTAGTCTTGTACTTCAAATCACAAAATCCAAAGAAAGAAATGTTCACCAAGTACAATAAGCTTACAAATTAAACTAAACTAAGAACCAAGTTAGAATTCTACAAGCTAAACTACATAAACTAAGGATTTAAGCGAACTATATTTTGATGCTTGAAGGTAAAAATGATGAAAAGTGGATAAGGAAAAAGAAAGCTTGAGCTCTCAAACTCTAAGGGGTTAAAGGCCTACTTAAAATGTAGATGGGTTTGGGTTAAATAGGGGAAAGTGGTGTGAGAATGGTAATTCTGCCCCAAAAGGCCGAAAATGGCCTTCTATCAATTGCTGGAAAATGATCGTGTCGATGTCTTGTCGATTGGACGTTGATGGCACATCGATCAGGTGTCAATTGGGCATCGATGGCACATTAATCGATGGCTGTACTTTGAATTGAACTTTCCGTACCTACTTTTAAAGATATGTTTGTCAAACGTTTAAGTTCGCTCGCAAGAGTACGAGGTCACTCGTAGGTTGGTAAGTTGGCTCGAGTCGAATCTCTCGAGGAACTGACAATCAGAATTTTGGATGTATGTTTAGTCACAATATTACACAAGAACATGTATAATTGGGTTTTTTGAATTTATAAACTACGAATTAAAAAGTAAGAGCAATTAATGAATACTAATTAATTAAACTAATTAAATTATACTAACTAATAAACTAGGGTTTAAAATCTAAATTAATTAAAACTAAGAACTATGATTTTAGAAATTGAAGAACAACTAAATAGCATGAATAAATTACTTCTCCGATTACCAAGCATGAATAAACGAAATGAATTAAAAATCGAAAGATTACGATCTCTATAAACTATGAAACCTAGAGCATCCAAGCATCGATAATTCAAGATCCAAAAAGAAAGATCAATTTATCTAAAATCTAGAATTAACTAAGAACTAATCTAAAAGGTAATAAAAAGGTTTAGAGTACTTATTAGATCTAGAAAACGGAAAATCGCCAACTATTTCGGAGAAAAGAAAGTAGATCTCGATCGAAGAACAAATCACAAACGAAGAAACAGAGCTTGAGAACTTGTAATCTTGGATCTTCAATCTCAATCTTGTATATACGTAACAGAGGGTGGAAACAGACTCTCTCTGCGTCTTAGAACCCTATGAAAGTGTAAAGTGTCCTCTATAGATGGAGTATGAATGGGTATAAATAGGTTTTCCAAAAGTAAGAATAGGAAATTTCCATAAAATTCTGATTCTGGATCGGCGTCGACTTGTGTCGATCGACTGGAATCGCGTCGACGAGCTTGGACATGGCGTCGCTCGCGGGCGTCGATCTACAGATGTACATTGATAGAGATAGAGAGCTTCGTCGACTTGGGTGTTGACATTGCTGTCGATCGACGCCGGAAACTTAGGAACATCGACGTCGCGTTGACTCTGGTGTCGATCGATGGCTTCTTCATTTGGTCTCGTTTAACGGTAATCATGCTACTTTCCACCGATTTGGTCGTCTCTCGGTTCTCCGTTCTTGAAATGACTTACAAGCTTCGTCTTTTTAGTATTGAGCTTCCTCAGATACTTAGCTGTATGGAAAAAAATAGAGAATAATCACCCAATTGCATCAATAATGATCAAAACACGGTAAAATAAGTTGGAGATAAGAAAATACGAAAATATACTCAATCTATCCAACTTATACCAAGATTAATAACAAAAACTAATTAAAACACGAATAAAAATCAAGACAAATTCATGTTAATCAACTACCCCACACTTTATTGGTTTGTTCGTCCTCGAATAAACGATAATTCCAAAGAATAACAAGTATAAAAATCAATTCAAGCAAAGAGTCGTGTTGTGCTACATAGATAATTTTAAAAATATAGATAACAACAATGCAAACTCAAACACTCAACCCTTATTACATTGTGCTCCAAAACAAAATCATGCATCCTCACAAAGGGTAATATATAGGTGTACGCCCAAAAGCACTCAAGAATTTTTGTATAGGGACGTGTTTACGCTCAAATCATCAAAATACATGTACAATAAACAAGAACTGAAAATCAAAAACTTCTTCATCGCGTTTAAGTGTGTAACTAACAAAGAATCAGAAAAGGTCTTTGCGGGTTGTAATGTAGGCTCTTTGGACGGGTATGGAATATATAAGTCGTGTAGCTAACTCACGATCTAACGTGATCAATAACTCATCGAACTATTCTAATCATGAAGCAACGTGCTTCTCCTCATTCAACGAAACCTCACTTAACTCTCATAACGTAGCCTTTAAACGTAGGTTATTTCTCAACTCGAAACCCAAAACCGAACTCTGAACAAACCACTTAAATAATTTAGAAGCTTATGATACGCTTCTTCTTTCAAACTCAACTCTTACCTTTTAAACATTAGGCATCAAAAGAAAACTAACAATATTAACACACGCCTTTAAAAGTATAGGCAACAATTCAACAAGATTCACCATCCTCTTTATTCTCTCTCTCTTTTTTTATTATCTCTTTGCTTTTTCTTTTTTCTCTCTCTCTCTTTTTTTATGAAGGATGGTGATCCTTAACACTTATTACAATATTTTCACCATCTGCTAAAATTTGTCTCTTTTTAATAGATTTACCCCGCTGAATCAAAGAATTTTCGGTGGTGAAACAAAATATCTCTCATTTCCCCTTGAATAGATTGTTTTTTTTTTTTTTTGTTAAATCCCTGATCACAAATCCAAAACATAAATAACCAACAAAAATAACTAACTCTTACCTCACGCTATTAATGACGTAGGAGTTAACTCATAAACACTCATGGCTATAGGAAACGGATTATTTGGCTATGAGGGGCTCATTTAGAATTTATAGTGGCTGATATATCTGGATACGACCGGAATAAGGGTAATTTTCGTGCCCAATTGTCATATTCAAAGCTAACTACACACTGCGATTTCAAAGAGATCTCAAAACAAAACTCACTCAAGTACATGCAAAGATGATAAACACTCAGGCTACTCACATGCTTTTGCATAATTTTTTTTTTTGAATTGACGCAATTTTTAAGGTTTTGCGAAATCATTTGCGTCCAAGTACCATTTTACAATATATATAAATCATTCGAAAAAAAAAACTTATGCACTTATACACGCTCAAAGACAAGAACCTTAAATCACACACAGTCAGCTTTGACAGGATAAACCAGACAAACACAATAGAGCAGGAATCGCAATCAATCACGTTTAATTACTAATTATTACAGAACCACGAATTCAAATTGCACAATTATGAATTACAAACCACTAACCAACTACCCTCCCCCTCTCTGAAAATCCATCAATCTCCGGATTGCCATAAATACATATAGAAGCAAATCAAAAGAAGAGAGGAGTAAGAAAAACGTCCCTGAAGACAAGGTAGTCGAGCTGCTCCAAACAGCGATGTGCATCCATTTGTCTTGAAAAGCATGATCCCAATTGTCTTGATTAAAAACTACGAAAACAAATACACAAACAGAAACAAAACAAACAACAAACTAGCTATTTTTTATTTATTCTTTATTTATTATTTTTTTTGCTCGATTGATCAACGTTCTCAGCGAGAACTCCTCCAACTTTTCTAAAAAAAGAAAAACACGACAAAAACAAACAAGGGCTAGAGGAGAAGTATAAAGAATTCACAAAAGGATACAAAAAGCTCGGGTTGTCTCCCGAGAAGCGCATCTTTTAACATCGCTTGCTCGACGAGGTGGTAGCGATTAATTTTCAGCCTGAGGTGGATCTCCTAACTCCACCACTTCATGAGCTTGAGACTTCATAATCAGATATTTGTTGGGCTCGAGGGAAACGCATTTAAGATGACTAGGTAATGATCTCAACTCTACGTTCGGCTCGAGCTCGGGTGCGTTAGAGATCTCGCACAACTCAATATTAATTTTGTCGAGGCCAGCTTTTCAATCCCAAGTAATTCAGCTACTTCCTCCCCAATCAGAAAATCTTCATCGTCCTCGACGTCTAACTCGTCCAAACAGTAATGCTTTTAAGCTCATGGATACAAGACTCAATTAGATTAACAAACGAACACTCCTCTTGCATGAATGAAGAACGAATATTATTGATATCTTTCAGTGAAAATGTTATCGATTAGCCAAGAACTGACATAGTCATCCTACCCTTATTGACATCTATCACTGCATGAGAAGTAGGCATAAACAGACGAACTAACAAAATCGTATGGTCCTTGCTTTCACTCGTCACCTCACCAACAACCAAAACAACAAAATCAATCGGAACTATTAACATGCCAATTTGCACCAAAACATCCTCAACAATACCCAACGGTTGCCTGATCAATCGATCCGCCAATTGGAGTCGCATGGAGGTTGGCTTCATCACCCTGAGATCAAATTGCTTATAGAGAGAATATGGCATCAAATTAATACCGGCGCTAAGATCAAGCATACCTCGCGCTGTCTGCCTATTCCTAAGCGAAATAGTGATGCAAAATCTCCCAAGATCTTTTTCTTTCGGGGGCATCAGTTTCTAGAAAGGCGTACTAGCCTCATTTATCAACTCCATTCGCTGGTTTGCCACCAAACGCCTATCTCTCATGGAAAGCTCCTTGAAAAAATTCAAATATGCTGACATCATCTTTATCACATCCAAAAGAGGAAGGTTAATATTCACATTCTTCAGCAAATTATAAAGCTCTATGAACTTTTTATTTTCATTAGCCGGACGTACGCGACTTGGGAACAGAACTCGACCAGTAATTGGGGGTGTTTTCTGTGCTGGCTGGGACTTCGAGGATTGACTGGGATCGTCAACTCGTGTCTGAATAGGAATTTAGTTTGGAATTATCCCCTTAATGGATCCCAAAACATAGCGATTCGGTGATTTATGCATCTGATCTACTGGTTTAGTTGCGCCTTCTTTTTGTGGAACTGGCGTTGGAATAGGGGCCACCGCTTCTCTTTCCTCCTCTTGCTCGACTACTCCATTATCAATCTTCTCCCCATTACGAAGTACATGAACAACTAAGGCCTGCTCTATTTGACTTGGCAGCTTGTCCTTCTCTTTCAACAATTTTGCCATAGAAGCCGCCAATTGACCCATCACAGTCTCCATGTTCTTCATATTTCTAGAAAGGTCATTTACCTGCATAGGTAATTGCTCCATGTTCTTCATATTCTTAGAAAGGTCAATTACCTGCACATTCAATTGTGCAAGCCCATCTTGATTGCGAATTGTCTCAGTCACTTGATTTTGCTGCCAACAATCGATCGTCTGGTTGAACCGGATTAGGTGCTTGCCCCTTCGTAGAATATTTGTTTGGTGGGGGTGGTGCTAGGAATTGAGGATCCGTTTGTTTGGGCATTGTCACATAGTTAGGGTTTCCCGGGCCATACTTGAAACTCAGATGATCGCGGAATCCAGAGTTGTATGAGTTTGAGAAGGGATCGTAGTTCTTGGTGAACTTCTGGCCCGAATTGTTGTTTTTCTGAAATTTTTGTACAACGTTCACCTCGTCGTCCCTGTCTTCATCAAACGTCAGCTGACTTGTGTTTGCTCCATGCCCAAATGCTCCACAAATTCTACACGTCTCTTGTGAAGGTTGCGACGGCTCCTCCTCTCGCTTCATCATGCTGGTTAACAATGCGACTTGCTTCATGAGTTTATCAATCTTATCATTATCCTATTGGGAAGTTGACACTTCGTTCAGCTGATCTTCCTAGGCCGAGAGCTTGTCTGCTCCGACTTCTCAATCATTAGCTCAAATAGATCCCATGCTTCTTTTGTGGTTAAGTCTCCGAAATCACCGACTTTTGCTTCCCCTTGTTGCTTATAGGTCGTCAACAAACCCTCATGATAATAGTTTTTGACCATTTCGGGAGTGTTGTTATGATGCGGGCAAGCTTGGAGGATCTCCTTATAGGGTTCCCATGCCTCGTGGAACAATTCACCGTCCAATCGCTCGAAGTTGGTAATTTCTCTCCTAAACTTCGTCGTCGTTTGGGCCGAGTAAAACCTGACCACGAATTTTTTTAAACCATATCCCAATGGGTTAGGGAGTTAGGTTTCAACAATAGAAGCCCACTGCTTTGCCTTTTCCTTCAGACTGCTTGTGAAGTACCTCATTCTAAGCTGCCCTTCATTTAGTCCCCGAGCTGGCATTCCAGACACTGCTACGTAGAATTCTCGAATGAAATCGAGCGGGTCTTCGTTTGGCATGCCATATAAAATGGGTAGTTGGATAACATCACTGGACTGTATCGTAGTCTCAGGCCGCAGGACCTAAGACTATGGCTGAGATGTATGGACCGATGATTGGGCACATAAGGTTGCCTTGTCAGCGTACATTTGGATATCGAGGGGCTCGTCCCCCATCAAAACTTGCATGCCCTTCTAGTCTTCCCGATCCTCGTAATATTGATCATCTTCATAATATCCATTATTCTCATCCTCAAATGCATTGTCTTCATAATACCCGATTCTCATTTGCATTATTCCGTTGGTTGTGTTGGGGCAGGGTCCCACCGTTACCAACTTGGTTGCACCCAAACTCCTGATTTGCCCAAGCATTGTAGGCTCGGGCTTCTCCCCAGTTCCGGAAGTGCTATGGTGGTGGGTTGATAGGATTTCCTGGCATCAATATTTGCCGGTTGTTTTGGGGCTGAAGCCCCTTATTATTCGCATCTTCGAGGATCTCGCATCCTCCCGTTTCCACGCCTTGGTTGTTCTCTTGGTTGTGCTCCTGGTTGTTCTCTTGGTTTTCAATAGGATCAAAAATTAGCGGGTCTTCATCCCGGACGTCGTTCGGTTGGTCTCCCACGTGCATGTCATCGTCCAGTAACATGCTGTATGGTGGATCGTGACGCGGGGTGCGATTATCGTTTCCTCTCCCTCGGCCACCATTTGTTCTTCCTTCCCTTCCTCTAGTTCCTTGGCCGCCATTAAGTGGATTATTTGACATGGTGACTGGGATTACTTCGGATGGGTTCCCGTCGGAAGAAAGAAAGGGTTGTCCCGGTCTCCCTACTCGTTCGATGCTGTTAATAAATGGGGCAAGCTCACCTTTTAGGCTTCTATGACCTTGCATTAACAACAAACAACATCAACGCATCGATTGGCGAACCAAGAACAATTATACATAAAGGAGGATAAACAAAAAGATTTACCCACAAACATCTTCAAAACCTTTGCCAATTCCCCAGCAACGGCGCCAAGATTTTAAATCGAACTTTCCGTACCTACTTTTAAAGATATGTTTTTCAAACCTTTAAGTTCGCTCGCAAAAGTACGAGGTTACTCGTGGGTTGGTAAGTTTACTCGAGTCGAATCTCTCGAGGAACTGACAATCAGAATTATGGACGTTTGTTTAGTCACAATATCACACAAGAGCATGTATAATTGGGGTTTTTGAATTTATAAACCACGAACTGAAAAGCAAGCAATTAATGAAAACTAATTAATTAAACTAATTAAATTATACTAACTAAGAAACTAGGGTTTAAAATCTAAATTAATTGAAACTAAGAACTAGGGTTTTAGAAATTGAAGAACAACTAAATAGCATGAATAAATTACTACTCCGATTACCAAGCATGAATAAACGAAACAAAATTAAAAATTGAAAGATCACGATCTATATTAATATGAAACACACATAATCCAAGCATCAATAATTCAAGACCCAAAAAGAAAGAGCAATTTATCTAAAATCTATAATTAACTAAGAACTAATCTAAAAGGCAATAAAAAGGTTTAGAGTACTTATTAGATCTAGAAAATAGTAAATCTCCAGCTATTTCGGAGAAAAGAAAGTAGATCTCGATCGAAGAACGAATCACAAATGAAGAAACGTAGATTGAGAACCTGTAATCTTAGATCTTCAATCTCGATCTTGTATCTATGTAACGGAGGGTGGAAACGGACTCTCTCTACGTCTCGGAACCCTAGGAAAGTGTAAAGTGTCACCTAGATGGAGTATGAAAGGGTATAAATAGGTTTTCCAAAAGTTAGAATAGGAAGTTTCCATAAAAATCCAGATTCTGGGTCGGCGTCGACTCGTGTCGATCGACGGGAATCGCGTCGACGGGCTTGGAGGTGACATCAGCCATAAGCGTCGATCTACGGATGTATATCGACGGAGAGAGAGAGCTCCGTCGACTTGGGCTTCGACATTGCTGTCGATCGACACCGGAAACTCAGGAACGTCGACGTCGCGTCGACTCTGGCGTCGATCGACGGCTTCTTCATTTGGTCTTGTTTAACGATAAACATGCTACTTTTTGTCGATTTGCTCATCTTTCGATTCTCGCAATGATTTACAAGCTTCGTCTTTTTAGTACTTAGCTTCCTCGGCTACTTATCTGTGTGAGGAAAAATAGAGAATAATCACCCAATTGCATCAATAATGCTCAGAACATGGTAAAATAAGCTGGAGATACAAAAATTTAAAAATATACTCAATCTATCCAACTTATACCAAAATTAATAACAAAAACTAACTAAAACACTAACAAAAATGAAAACAAATTCATGTTAATTATGCTTCGCGAGTCCGGGTCGTGTTTTTGTCAAATAGAGCCAATTGTGATCCTCGGGAACACTCTTTGGCTCGCATAACTATACTGAAACCAAGAAAAGGAAAATAACATGAAAATCTATAAAAAGTGAGAGAATAATACAAAAAACACTAAGAAGACGATAGAAGTTACAAAAACACAAAATAAGGAAAAACGGGATAAAAATACGACTTAAACCCGACTAAAGCACATAAAATAAGACACAAAAACTGACAAAAATACACACAAATATGTACGAATCAACTTCCTCATACTTAATCTTTTGCTTGTCCTCAAGCAAAACCAAACCTAGACATAGACAAGGACAAATCTAACCTTCGAACCAAAAACTAATGCATTCAAATGATTCGAGGAATTATGCATTATATCAATTGGAAACTCGACTAAAAGGACGACACACTACTTTGAGATAAGAGATTAGACTCCCTTCAGAACGCCTAAAAGTAATGAATTGCTCTTCATGTACGTCCCTCATCAATGTCTCGGCCAAGATCTATTCACGCTCAAACCACACTAGTGGAAACAAGTTGATTGATGGCGCTTTATAAGTAGCGGTTGAAAGAGGAACCGCCGCAAAAAGTGAAAAGGCAGCGCTTATTAGCAAAGAACTGCTGCCTATAAATATAAAAAAATTTAAATTTTCATCCGGGTGGCGGTTATTGAATACCAACCGCCACCAATAATAGTATAAGAAGCGGTTCTTTTATGAAGCGCTGCCAATAAGTAAAATCGGGCAGCGCTTCTTTGAAAAAGCGCTGCCAATAAGTAAAACCGGGCAGCGCTTCTTTGAAAAAGCGCTGCCAATAAGTAAAACCGGGCAGCGCTTCTTTAAAAAAGCGCTGCCAATAAGTAAAACCGGGCTCCTTGAAAAAATTATCTAGAAACCCTGAAATTCCAACCCTACTACTCGCTCCATCCCTCTCCACCCTCACCACCTCTCTCGCCTTCCTCAACTGCCTTATCTCCTGATCTCCCCCATCCGCCTTCTCGCGAAAGAAACCTAACTTGACGTTCTGTTTGGCGCTGGAGGATGGGGAATTGAGCGGCGAAGCGAAATTGGGGGAGATCTGGATCTTGGTAACTCATAATAGAGAGATCAAGAATTCAAATATGTTGGTGGTGTCTCTCTAATTTCCCTGGTTCACTCTTCTTTCCCTGGTTGACAAAGTTATTTGGGATACCGTTTTGGAAATGGAGAGGGCTGCTCCTCCCAGAAATGAGCCTCCTATGAAGGCGATTGCTAAGGTTCTGGCTCCGACTTCGATTTTCCCAGAGAATCCTGGTGCTTGTAAAGACATTAACAACTACTGCAGAGCCAAAGGACAGAACTGTGGCAACTTCATAAATGTAAGTTTCATATTCTCTGTCATTGTTAAATACCACAGTATGAACTCATGGGATTGGGTTTCCTGTTCTAATTCTAACCTAATGATTCAAGCTTTTTGGTTGCCTACTTATAAAAATGTGTCAAAAATTCAAAAGCTTGCCCGCAAGAGAACGGGGTCGCGCGTAGGTTGGCAAATTGACTCGAGTCGTCTCTCGAGGAACATACAATCGGAATCCTTAAATAGTTTTGTTCAATTTCAGATAACACACACAAATAAAGGGGGGGGTTTTGATGAGATTTATTAACTACGAATTTAAAGAACAAAACTAAATTAATTAACTAAGCTAAAATAAATTATCTAATTAATAAAAAAACACATATCATCCTGGACCTCCCAATCATCCAAACTTCACATATGGCCCCGGACAAGCGCCTGCGCCTGTGCAAACAAATGATCAACTTTTAGTATGGCAACAGAATCAGGTAGCAGAGACTGTACGAAATCGAGAAGGTCTCACGCAATTAACTTCACAAGTGAATAAGCAAATAACGGACCTCAATGCAAAATTCGAGTCAAGGTTTGATGAATTAGTCAAGGCTGTACAGCAAGGTCATGAGCTTGTTAAGGCTGTGCAACAAGGGCAAAGACATTCGGATATGATTATAGGACAATTGTCCGCGACTGTTGCAACATTGTCGACGGAGAAAAATAAGTTTCCGAGCCAAACGGAACACGCCTCGTCTATTCATGTGCTAAGAAATGGAAAGGAGATCGATAATGGCATAGAGTTAGAAAAGGAAGAAGACACGGAGAAAGCCGAGACCCAATTGCAAGAAGATGCAACCAAACCGGCCGATCTTATGCATAAATCGACCAATCCATATGTGCCAGAAGCGTTGAAAATAAGGAACGATTCGGCAACTGACCACCCAAAGAAGTTGACTAGTTATGATCATGTTCCCTTCCCGAGTCGTCTACGCCCCGCCAAAGAAAACAAAAAGTTCATGGAACTTTACAATTTATTGAAGAATGTTAATATCAACCTTCCCCTGCTAGATGTGTTAAAAACGATGCCCGCATTCGTTAAATTTTTCAAGGAACTAGCATCACGAGAAAGGCGCTTGGCAGCAACCCAACATGTGGCATTAACAAAAGAAGTCAGCGCGATAATCAAGAAACCATTACCACCCAAGGAAAAGGATCCCGGAAGTTTTTGTA
>BMAC01000155.1:213606-240426 GCA_014905375.1 Phtheirospermum japonicum
TACAAAAACTTCCGGGATCCCTTTTCCTTGGGTGGTAATGGTTTCTTGATTATCGCGCTGACTTCTTTTGTTAATGCCACATGTTGGGTTGCTGCCAAGCGCCTTTCTCGTGATGCTAGTTCCTTGAAAAATTTAACGAATGCGGGCATCGTTTTTAACACATCTAGCAGGGGAAGGTTGATATTAACATTCTTCAATAAATTGTAAAGTTCCATGAACTTTTTGTTTTCTTTGGCGGGGCGTAGACGACTCGGGAAGGGAACATGATCATAACTATTCAACTTCTTTGGGTGGTCAGTTGCCGAATCGTTCCTTATTTTCAACGCTTCTGGCACATATGGATTGGTCGATTTATGCATAAGATCGGCCGGTTTGGTTGCATCTTCTTGCAATTGGGTCTCGGCTTTCTCCGTGTCTTCTTCCTTTTCTAACTCTATGCCATTATCGATCTCCTTTCCATTTCTTAGCACATGAATAGACGAGGCGTGTTCCGTTTGGCTCGGAAACTTATTTTTCTCCGTCGACAATGTTGCAACAGTCGCGGACAATTGTCCTATAATCATATCCGAATGTCTTTGCCCTTGTTGCACAGCCTTAACAAGCTCATGACCTTGCTGTACAGCCTTGACTAATTCATCAAACCTTGACTCGAATTTTGCATTGAGGTCCGTTATTTGCTTATTCACTTGTGAAGTTAATTGCGTGAGACCTTCTCGATTTCGTACAGTCTCTGCTACCTGATTCTGTTGCCATACTAAAAGTTGATCATTTGTTTGCACAGGCGCAGGTGCTTGTCCGGGGCCATATGTGAAGTTTGGATGATTGGGAGGTCCAGGATGATATGTGTTTCCCGCTGGAGGTTGAGGTTGGAAATTTTGAATAGCTTTGACCTCCGTTTCTTCCACCTTATCAAACACAGTTGTGCACACACCCGCTACATGTCCTTGCAATCCACATCGTGCACATAACTCAACAGTCTTCTTTGATGATTCCATATTTGCCACCTTTGCTCTTAGGGCGGCCAACTCCTTGGCCATCTCTTCGAACTTCATGTCTCTCTTGTTTGGCATCTCGGAGACTTCTTTGGCCATAAGCATTCGTGGTCGAGAATTAGTCTGTCTCGATTTCTCGCTCAACTTCTCAAACAGTTGCTTGGCTTCCGTTGGTGTCAAATACCCAAAATCTCCTCCAGCCGCCATTTCGACGTTATTTTTATAAGAGTCCAAAAGGCCTTCGTAAAACAACTGATTCACCATTCCCGGAGAGTTGTGATGATGTGGGCAAGCCTGCAATAAAGATTTGAAACGTTCCCATGCCTCGTGAAACAACTCCCCATCTTGTTGGACAAAGTTGGCTATTTGTCTCCTTATGTGGCCTGTCGTCTAGGCTGAGTAATACTGATTAATGAATTTGTCGCTCACCATGGGCCAGTCGACCAGAGATCTCGGTTCTAGTGAAAGTAGCCAAGATTTGGCTTTGTCCTTCATGCAGCTAGGAAAACACACCATTTGAAGGTCTTCGTGATGAAGTCCCGGAGAGGGAATCCTACTAACTTCAGCATAAAATTCTTTGAGGAAAGTCAACGGATCCTCGTTGGCGAGGCCATGAAATGTCGGGAGGTTGTTGATAATGTGAGATTTCAGCTCAAAGTCTCTCGCGGTTCTGCCCAACACAATGGCGGAACTATAGGGACCCACTTGAGGGGTCGTGAACTCTCTTTGTCTTGGTTCGCGCGCCTCCCGTTGGTATCTTTCTTGGTTATTTGGCCTCGTGTATTCGTTTCTCTCATGGTACCCGTCATTTGCGAACCAATCATTGACCTGCTCGTCGCCATGGTATGATCTCTCAGAATAGTCGTCCGGAACGTGGCGGTAGCGATTATCTCCTCTTCTTTGGCCGTCATTCTGGTCTATTACGTTTCGTTGAATATTTTCCCAGTACGCTTGAGGCTGTACTGGTCCGTCGGGATGAATCGGCTCACTCCCGTACCCATTTCTTTGTTRCAYGGGTGGATGCCTTGGCGGTTGATCGTCCTCGTTGGTATGGGCGTGGTTGTCTAGTCGCAGCATCGTTTCCGGAATCGGATCACAAATAAAATCAATCGTGGCAGACGATTCACTTGTGGATGAGTGAGGCGATCTAACTTGATTTGAACGATGAACGTTGTCGATGAATGGTGCAAGTTCGAGCCTAAGCGATCTACGACCTTGCATGAACTYAACAACAAATCAAACGTATCGACTAGAGAAAATAATTATACAAATAAACGACTAAAATAAAAATAAAAATGAACAAACATATTTTTGAAATCCTTTGTAAATTCCCCGGCAACGGCGCCAAAATTTTGATTCAAGCTTTTTGGTTGCCTACTTATGAAAATGTGTCAAAAATTCAAAAGCTTGCCCGCAAGAGAACGGGGTCGCGCGTAGGTTGGCAAATTGACTCGAGTCGTCTCTCGAGAAACATACAATCGGAATCCTTAAATAGTTTTGTTCAATTTCAGATAACACACACAAATAAAGGGGGGGTTTTGATGAGATTTATTAACTATGAATTTAAAGAACAAAACTAAATTAATTAACTAAGCTAAAATAAATTATCTAATTAATAAAATAAATTTAAACAATAAATAACTAATTCAATAACTAAGAATTAATTCAAATTCAGCAATTTAAACTAAACATTCAAGTGAAAAACKGCTAACTGTTGCAACCTTTAGCGCTAACTGTTACTGCCTGCAACCGTTAGCACTAACRGTTACTGCTAACTGTTGGTCCAACCTTTAGCGCTAACGGTTACTGCTAACTGTTGGTCCAACCTTTAGCGCTAACTGTTACTCCTAACTGTTGGTCCAACCCTTAGCGGTAACGGTTTAACAATAGCGGTTAACACTAACTGTTTAACAGAAACTAACATGAATTGCATGCATGAACTACTACGAATTAAACTGAGCATGTGATTTCTCAAGAACAAGATCAAATCCAAACTTCTCAAGCAAAAAAAAACATAACATAAACTAAATTATCAATTAATTATCAAAACTAAAGCAATTATTAAACTAAGCATGAACAAATCACCACCAAGCATGAACAAGAGAATAAACGCAGCAACTATATTAATAATAAAACTAAAAATCTCAAGTCCAAACTTCAGCGATTCAATAGTTCAAACGATCAAAATAACTAAACGGTTCGAAAACTTAAACGAAAAAAATTAAATTCTAAAACTAAAATTAAACTAATAAATAACTAAGGTTTAGAGAACTTATTATTAAGCTAAACTTGCTGGAAATCACTTCTGAAAATCGGACGAACTCAGGTCTCTTTTCGTTGAAGAAAYGGGCTTCGAACGGAAAATCGTCGTTTTGTCGCTCGGGACGTCGTTCTTCGTTGTAGATCTTGAAAACTTATCCTAAGTTGCTGAATTTTGGATTCCCAACCCTAGAATTGTTGTTTTTAGGGTTAGCACACGCATACATAGACCTAGATACCTGAAATTCGGATTAAGAAGGGTATTTATAGGTTTTTTCCGCGAACTGGGCCGAAAAATCTGTTTCTGGGCTTTCTGGGCCCGCTAACGGTTGGTGCAACCGTTAGCAGCAACCGTTAGGTATAATTTTTTTTTTTGCATTTCTGGCCGACGACATCGGTTGTAATGAAACCGTTCTGGAAAGTGACCGTTAACTCTGAACTCAGCATTCTAACCGTTAACATCAGTTCTCAGTAACCGTTAAGGTTAGCGGTAGCAGCTAACGGTTGGAGCAACCGCTAAGTGTAACCGTTAGCGTTCAATCGACATCGGTTCCAGCAGAATAACCCTTCTAGAAAGTCTGTCAGCTTCAATTCTTGCTACTTCTTCACCGGAAAGCTCGATCTTTGAATCTCGATCATCATACTTCATCTCTAWCATGMTGAACTCTTCCGGTTACTTAGCTATAAAGTGAAAAATCACAAATAATCACTTATTTRCATCAATCTAGATCAAAAAGCGGTAAAATAAGTTGGAAGTCTAAATATACGAAATTAAGCTAAATCTATCCAACTTATACCAAAAATAATAAGAAAAGGCAATTAAAATACAAACTAAAATCAAGACAATTACGTGTTAATCACCTAAATAATCAACTGTGGGTGATTCAGATGTTTTTTATTGTTATTATGAGATTTAATTTTCGAAGGGTTTATTTCTAATTCTGGTTTTTGGTTTCTTATTATGTTATAATTAATTTCTTGGTCGATGTTGTGTTTGAATGTCAAATAGATCAAACAAATTTTGAATTATTGTCTTGTGATAATTAATCCGGCAGATCATGAATGCTTTGAATTTTGTGTTTATTTTTCGCCCTAACAGTATTGTGATTTATCACATATTTTTGGTTTTACTGCTATTATGTTAGATTTATGTTCTGAAGGTGGTTTCTGAATTTGTTTTATGGTTTCTTTATGATGACAGAATTAATTTCTTGATTGATGTTATGTTTGAATGTCAATTAGGATAAATCTGAGAAAAGATTTGAAGAGCATCCCTTCAAATCTGATTCCGATAGGTACTTGTGAGGATGTGTTATGCATTGCATTTTTTAAATTGAATTAAGGACTTGGTAAGTAATTTAAAATAAAATCTGAGAATCTTTCATTTCTTAATAATTACTCCTATTCCTTTGAATAATTCTACAGAAGATAAACCAAGTTGATAGAAAACTTGAAGCATTGCATCTACCGTTTTAGTAATTGGCATCTTATGTCGACTTAAGAATAATCCATGCCTTAAACAAAAGAAATGAACTAAAATAGGACCTTTTTAGTAGTATATATGTTGGAAAGATTTAAGCAGATAGGATGTGCTTTAATGATGAGCTTCTCACATCTTAATGTTTGTGTTTTATCTTTTGGTCAATTTGTTAGGTGAATGACATGTGAAAGATTGACATTATTATATATCTGGCAGTGTACATACTAGATGAAACACAACTAGGGTTTATCTTTTTTTTCTTTCTTTCTTTTTTTTTTCCAGTTCTGTAAGTTGGGAAAACTCAAAAATTCAAAGGCTGCATACTTGGAACATTAATGCTTAAAAAATAAGTATGAAATATTAATACTATTAGCTTATGCTTGCCACTTTATAATAAGATGCTTGCCACTTTATAATAAGATGCTTGCTTTGTTGAAAGCACAAATCTAAGTTCTTTTTGAAAGAAAAAAAGTCACTTGTTTTTTTATTATGTAATGGATATTAATGAAAACACCGTCGCCTACTGTTGAATTTTCGAGTTTTTTGATTAATATGCGCGCACACCTGCACACACACATATGTATATACGTCGAGAATAATGGGTGAGATGTTATTCAGACTATCTTTTTCTCAATACCCATGATATGGATATCTATTCCTTTTCCATGAGAGTAAGGTTGGTATATTCCTTTCATTTTTCCCATTTATGATGCCTTTTCTGTTATTCTGTCCTTTTAACTCCAATCTTGGTCATATTAATTATTAGTGATTATTAATTTGTTATCAAAGGTGGTGTCGTTTGGACAGAAGACAACACAACTAAATGGAAACATATGGTATTTTTTAGTTGTTATCGCAGGAGAGGAAGTAACAAAGAAGCTCTTTAAGCTTTCAGTGGAAATAACAAAAGGAGAAGTACAACTGATCGCTAGATTGATAAAGGTGAGGATACATTTAATTTTGTTATTTGAGTATCTTTTGGCCTTTTCAACTTATGGTTAATCACAAAATCTACTGTAGGGTGTAGGTTTTGATTACAAGAAAATCGAGTTATCTTTTGGAAAAATAAATATCCATATGACAGGTTTTTCGTTCTTTACAAATTGCCTCTCAGGAAGGGGGGTACTCTTCTTAAAAGTAATTGGGATTTTATGTAATTAAGTTAATCCACAGGGGTAGTTTTTATAATCATCCCTTCAATTTATGTATTTACTTAATTTTTTCAACATAGATCTCTTATTGCAATTGTTTGAATTTGGTGATATATCAACTCAGCTGGTGAGAAAAGCGAGAGGATGCGGCTGAAGAAATTGGAGGAGCCGAGTCACTAAAAGTGCTGGGGGGCGCTCTTTCCTCTACAAAGGTTTATCCCACAAGGTTTTAATGAGACCCTTACGGTGCTTTTAGCCTGTTGACCGGCGGTCCTCGTGTAATAAATTGGAGCCTTGATCGCACAGAGTAAGCCAAATACTTGTCATATTGAGATCCTTTTAACTTGTCATATACTCACATCCTTAAATCTCTGCAATAAAACTTTATCAGGACTTGAGATGCACTGGAGACCTAACGAAGAAAGAGATCTCTCTGTTGTTCCTTGGAAAATCAATTCGGTTAACAAGGAGTTAAAGCCACTTTTCTTTACATAATTTACATGTTTGATCTCATTTTACTTTGTTATTCTGACTTTTGAGTGGAATTAAGGTTCATCAGTACAAATTGCCTTATCTCGATATAGCCTTGTTAAAGTTATGTTCTTGATCTAGTTTTGCCTCTTTTCTTGATCTTGTGTTAATTGTTGAAGCTGACAATGGCTTGTTTGTTCATTATTTAGTGGAGGGCCATTATAGTGTTGGAATATTTTTTTGTTTTATCTTTAAAATGATTGCTTTTATGAATGTGAATGCAGCAGGTCATTAAAAAAGAATTTTGAAATTATGGTATAATTATGGTTCTCCTATTTACACGTTTGCTACTTTTTCAAACATTCAATAAGGCGTCTGTTTTGCATGTAATTGTTGTGTTTTTCCTAGTATTTTTAGTTAGAGTTTTATGTTGATTTTAGTAGTTTTTAATAGAATTTTATTAAGTTTTTATGTGGTTTTTCTTGTTTTATTGTTTTTCACTTGACTTGTTAATTTTATATTTTAATGGGGTAGTTGGTTCAATTACTTTGAGGTTTGGTCTAATTCTTGGGTTTTAATAATTAAAATTCTCTTTTAATAGGTGGCTTAATGATTTTAAAATCAAGCTAAGGCATGGAGACCAAAATTCAAGCCCAACCTTACCTATTTGTATGCCCAAGTTGGTGTCAAGAGCAAGATTAAAAGGGAGCAAACATTCTGGAATGGTGGCCTAGCCTTGCCCAGGCTTGCCCATTTTCACGCCTGAGGAGAAGCACCCCTAGGCAGATTTCTAGGCAGTATTTCGGAGCCCAGTTTCGCGCCCAGATTCCAGCCCAGGCATGCCCAGAGTGGCGCCCAGCTTAGCCCAGATTCCAGCCCAGGCATTGCCCAGAGTGGCGCCCGAATTCTCGCCCAAAACGCAGCCCAAGCTCGCTCAGAATCGTGCCCATGCCTCCAGCCACGCCCCAGCCAGCCCCATCACACCCAGGCTTGCCCAGACCGAGCCACCTTGAGCCATCTTGGTCAAAACTGGTCAATTTTGGTCAAATTCATGAAATTAAGCCTAAAAAGCCCAAATTGACCCATTTAAACCCAATAAAAAATTAGTATAAATAGGACACAACTCTCATTTTTGTAGGGGACCTCTCATTTTTCTCCCAACCCAAGCATGGGTTTGGGGATTAAAAATCCTCTCTCTAGTTTTTAAGATCTAATTTCTCTCTCTTAGGTTTTAGATTCAATTTCAAGCTTTGATGTAATTTCCTTTTCTAGATTTAGATTTAATTTCAAGCACCTCCTTGGGTTTGTAAGCCTAAGAAGAATCCAAATACTCATTTGGATTGTTTATTTTGATGCAATTTAATTCAAGCTTGCTACTCTTTCCTTTAATTCAAGTAAGTTTCCTTTCAATTTAATGTTTTACGCTTTATTTCCATGCTTTGTTCTTCATTTCCATGCTTGTTCTTCATATTATGCTTTTTGCCTTAGCTACTTGATTTCATGCTAGATCTTGTGAATTGACTATGGATTCTAGTTGAGTGACACACCTAGGCTATAGATCGGGTYCTTGATCATCATGACTTTGAGTTTTACTTATGCTTTATTTTGATTTAAATTTCCATGCATAGTTTTGAATTGAATTCTAGATCTACTATTCGTTTCTCGTTATTTTCCCGAAAGATTTGAACTTTTACATCAACTTTGACTGCTCTTCACATTCATGCTCTCAATTTTAGCTAATTAGCATTATTTGAGTTTTCATGCATGGTTGTACTTTGTGCATGCATGGTAGTACATGGTGAAACTTTGCATTCTTATGCTTACTTCCTTTAATTGCTTGCATTTCAATTATGGGCATACAACCGAGGCATCCGACCAACTTGCGATTTCAATTCTTAGGATAGCTTAGATACTTTAGTTATTTTATTTTCCTTTTTCCTTTATTTTCAAAGCTTGAAACACATTGAAACTCACAATTGAATCGATCTCCGATAAAACCGAGCCATGAACCCGTTGATTCTCCTATTTACACGTTTGCTACTTTTTCAGACATTCTATAAGGCGTCAAAGCAGAGATTTGACAGTGACCCTGTTTTCAAGGAGAAGGCCTAGCGAGCAGTAGTCAGTCTTCAGGTAAATAACTTGGAGCAGTAATTACAACTGATTGTAACTAATCAGAATATTAAAGTTGTATAAAAGTAACGATGTTTGTACTAATAGAGAATGATGCTAAATTTATATGCATAATACAAGCTGGGGTTGAGAGGTACCGAAATGCTTGATCTCAAATTTGTGAAATTTGGAGGAAAAGGTTTATCAGCGGCTTGGAGTTCATTTGGAGGAAAATGTACTGAAGGACACACACAAACACTCTCTCTCTCTCTCTCTTTGCTCATGTTTATGTTTGTCTACTTGAATCTTTGGGTAAAGCTTCAATAAGGTCTTCCTAACATCTGGATGATATGATCAAAGAAGATCATATGGTGACTAATATATTGCAGTTTGGTGATTTTGCCATGATTTGTATACAATGCTATTGTCCCTCTTCTCTTTTTTTTTTTTTCTCAGCTGCTGTTGTTAGGGGCTTTGATGTAAATGTAAATGTTGATTCGATGTTGGCTTAATTGTGTTTTTTTTTTTTTTTTTTGTTTTTCTTGTAAAATTGTAATGTAAAATATTTTTTTTAAGTATATTGAATGCTTTTGTTTACATTTGATGTTGATTAATTTTAGTTTTCATGAAATATGAATTAAATTGCAATTGTTTAGTATTTATAGGTTGGGATGAAGATCGGTAAAATAGAATGGATATAATTCTTTTTTTTAATTATTATTTTGGAATTTAGATGGGTTATATTCAAATCGATGTTAATGTTATCTGTGTAAACTACATCGGTTCTTTAAGAAACTGATGTTATTTATCAGTATTATTGGTAGCGCTTCCTATATAAGAAGCGCTGCTTAGTTTCTATTTTTGGAAGCGCTTCTTAGCTAAGAACCGCTGCCCGGTTTCTATTTTTGGCAGTGGTTCTTAACTAAGAACCGATGCCAATAATATTTTTGGCAGCGCTTCTTAGAACCGCCGCCCGGTTTTTTTACTTTAAGCGTCGCTATTATAAGAGGCGGTTCATAACCGCCTCCAAAGGCTGTTTTGAACCGCCTCTAATCGCCTTTTTTGCACTAGTGCCACTACGTTGGCACCCTAATAGCCCAATCTTCTATGCACCTCTTTAACAATAAAATCTAAAAACTAAGACTAAAAATGCGTATAAGGGTTGCATGATTCATTATATACATATCACTTGCCTTCTGAACACCCAAAAGTAACGAATTGCTCTTCATGTACGTCCCTCATCCATGTCTCGGCTAAGATCTATTCACGCTCAAACCACTACGTTGGCACCCTAATAGCCCAATCTTCTATGCACCTCTTTAACAATAAAATCTAAAAACTAAAACAAAAAATGCGTATAAGGGCTGCACGACTCATTATATACATATCACTTGTACAAGGATTTCTCTTCTTGTACTTTTTTTATTATTTTTGTTTGAGTATTCATAAAGGTAAGGTACTCGATGAATACGATATTTACTACTAAAAATGAGAGTTCATTGACTCCGATCACTGGTTGCTAATCGCAACTTATAGTATTTCTAGATGAGCACGTGTAGTTTTTGACGTCTACAAAAATAAAATAAAAAGTTTACAAAAATTAATATAGAGGCCATTTGAAAATGGGGTTAGTAGAGAGTATTCGACTCTCGGAACAAATTACACGAATAGAGCAAGACCAAAATACTTCATAGGCTCCCTACACTTCATGTCCACCAATTACACTAATTTCGAACAAAAGTCTAAACAACCTAATCAAAGCATCTAACCACGTCACTTTGTCAACATTTCATCCAATATCAATCCACATGACTCAAATCATATCCACAAGCAAGCACACAAAAGAAATTAATAAACCAGGACAAAATCCCCGCACATTGAAACCATATAATGCCCACATTGCATATAAAACAAAACAAAATACGGTAAAAGTTAAGGGAGAGAGATGCGTCCCTATAATCGTGCTCGGGATGACGAGTTGAGTGTGAGACAATATCCACGGAGCGGTCAAGGTGAGAGAAACCTACAAAAAGGGTGAGTGGAAAAAAAACACAAATGACACAATATAAAAGAAAACCATCAAGATGTGCGGAAAAAATTATTTTTGTGATTTTGATTTTTTTAAAATAAAAATGAACCCAAGAGACCAAAAGACTCGAGCAAAAATAACAAACATAAATATTTACAATAAAAAAGATTTGAAATTTTCTGATTTTATTTTATTTATTATTATTATTATTATTATTTTGTAAATTCTCAAATTTGTTTCTAATTTTTTTTTTTAAAAAAACAAGATAAAAGGGAGGAATAAAATGTTTGGCAACATTTTGAAATATACATTTTTTTTGGATTTTTGTATTTTTATTTTTTTTTCGGGCGGGGTCAAGCGGTTTATGGAGGGTCCGTTGATCAACATCGATCGACGGTCCATCGACGGGGAGGACAGAGAGTTTTACATCAATCGATGCAACATCAACAGGCAATCAATACGTGTGCAACTTCTTTTTGACCGGGCATCGATCGACAAGCTGTCAATAGGGAAAAACAGAGAGGTTTGCATCGGTTAATGCACCATTGATAGGTAACCGACGCGTGCAAAACTTCCTATCGATCGGACATCAATCGATGGGCTGTCGATAGGAAATAAAGAGTTTTCCATCGATTGACAGGCCGCCGATGGGGCCCTTGCGTTGATCAATTGGTGATCGACATGTAGTCGATGGAGCCCCGTTTTTAATCCATTTTCTTCCGTTTCCCGAGCAAAACATCCGATTCTTCATAAATGGCCCCGGGCATACAAAATGAACCTTCAATCTCAACTACTTCAAAAATATGAAAAAGAAGAGGAGATGAAAAGCAGAAACTTGGGTTGCCTCCCAAGAAGCGCTTGTTTAACGTCTAAAGCTTGATGACTTATACGATCGACGTCATTCGGGATCCAAAAAGAGGTGACGAACGTGCCGCGTCTTCTTATATTCTAAAAGGAGAAGTAGGCTACAAAGGCGGGCATAGCAGTAAAGTGTGAAGATGGGAGAGTTCTAATTTTCTTGGGTGGCCAGAAACACGAGTCATCAATCACCGATAAAAGGTCGGCACATCGAGCAGATAAGGAAAAATGCTCGATTATAAGAAGGACGGCAATGCCCATTGAGCAAAAGAAGTTATCACCGGGCCGCTCACATGCCGAGATCAATTTTACCAAAACTATGGGCTCACAAGTCAGAAATAGGCAAAGAAAAGTTGTGAGCCAATACACGAACCTCAACGGTCTTCAGAGGCCTAAATTTAGAGTAATCAACCGCGGGAACTAGATCACCACATAACAGGAGAAAATCACAAGGCTCGACCACTTGGAGAAAAAAACGTCAATTGAGAATATGAAATGGCCTCCATGCAAGCTTAAGTTCTTAGAAACAGAATTAGTCAAGGCTCCCAATCTCCAAAATGGGTCGATAAACTTTTCCACCTCCACTAACACCAACTCCTCACCCTCAGAATCAAACAAGGGATTATCCGATCTCAAAGGCTGGGAATCTGACTCAACAACTACCCCTTCCATCACCTAAAAGTTAAATTTCAACAATGTATCGAGCGGTGCAAAATGAGACTCGAGATTCTCAACCTTCTCCAAAATTGTCACCACAACTTTGTTATCCTCAAAAAGAACAAGAAAGCTTGAATAATATCCTCCGGGATCTCCAAGTGTAACACCTCTTTGCACTCGTCTACTAATATTTCTTCATGGAATAGCAAAGGGGGATACTCACTCACTTACGAACCCAAGGGGCCCCACTAACTCACTCTTCATCTTTGATAAGAGCAAACAAGCTCAAGTCATCGTTCACCACCAGAACCTCTATTAGCATCAACCCGACACTTTGATCCTCAAGACTATCTAACCGAATAGAGGGGGCAACATTCACATCCATGATATTGACCTCAACTTTCACCTCCTTACTCTCATCCACAAAAGCACCAATCAAGCCTCTATATCTTTAACCAAGAGGGCCTCAATAAGTTGAGTGCAATCACATAAAGGGGATGAGGGATAGTGGCAATAAATTAGATTATGAGAATATGATGCATGAGGAGCATATGAATCATTATATCCCGAACCGTGATTCTTGGGAGTAGGGGCTTGAGGTGTGTAACTCAGAGCATAAGAATACAAAGTGGATGGAGCTTAATAATCATAGCTCATATTGTCATAGGTAAGTCGGATAGAGCATAAGAATCGTACCTCGAAGAATAAGAATTAAAAGTGGTTGGAGTATACAAATCATAGATCAAATGAGAAGAATGGGAAACGGGTGGAGCGTATGAAGTGTGAATGCTCGAATTGTAAGAATCGTGAGGCAGGGCATGAGGACCAAAACCTGGAATGTAGGGGGTCGAGGAGGGTGGAGCATAAGATTCTTATCTTGATGAATAGAAGTTCGGAATTGGTAGAGCATATGAATTATATCTTGAGGAAGAGGAATGGGAGGGAGGTGAAGGGTAACATAACTCCTCCATAAAAGTATCACAAACCGCATTCCAAGATAGCATTGAGTCGGACTTTGCATTATTTAGCCATGAAAGTGTCTGTCCCTGTAACAAAAATGAGAAGAGTTGCATCTTCACTTGATCTGTGGTGAGGCACTTAAGAGGGAACGAATGTGTCACAGCGTCATACTCACGGAAGAAGGCAAGTTGATCTTCGCTCGGAAGGCCATGGAATAATGTGAGTAGATCGTATTAGAAATCATCGATGTCATAGGCTCGCATCTCGAGGATAAGTGGGATAACACGCTGTGGAGCTTGAACACCGGCACAAAGAGTTCAATACTTATTTTTTAAAAAAATATGTTTTTTGTTATTAAATCCTGGATAGATCGATATCATTGATGTACCTTGCACACACACCACTCAAAAAATGATATTAGATGCACCGTCGGGATATAAATAAAATAGATGAAAAGAAAAATCAAACACGAACACGATACACAAACAAAACAAACAAAAACATAAAGAAAGGTCTCGAAGTTCAAACACAAAAAGTACGACCTTTAGCCTTCGCCGACAACAAGTTTAGAAGTGATCTCAAACGAACTACGTATTTACAAAGGTTTAAGGATCACCCACAAGAGAATGAGATCGATCATAGTGCGGTGAATGACTCAAGTTGATCTCACGATGAAGACTAATCGGAAGTAAATCTATGTGTTTGATTCACGAACAAGCAATTAAACAAAAACTTAAGCTAAACACACGATCAATTTTTTGTTTTGAGTTTTTAGAAACTAAGATGAGGATTTAAATGACGAGAATTGAATCTGAAATCTTGTAAGATTAATAAAATGATTGTATAGGGTTCTAAACTCATCTCCGCTCAAATACTTAATCTACAAACCAGGGTTGTCAATCTCGACTCTCAACTAAATGCCCGATAATTAATAATTGATGGTCCTAAACTCATTTAGACCCTACACACATAAATTCTAACATACAATCATCATGAAATGCAGTAACATAAACTTAAAGCAAGCATGAAGATAAGTAAGCCAATTAGGAAATCCATAATTAAAGCTAGTAACATCATAAACTCATAAATAAATGCTCAAATAAGTTAACACAAAGCATGGAGGGAAAAACTCTTAAACTATAACTAAAAATTCAAAGAAACTAAAATGCTTTAACATAATTCCTAACATGAACCTAGACAACAAATACAACCAAATCCATGAAAATGACTAAAATAGAGAAAACCTTCTACCTTTCACTACCTACTTTCTAAACTATGTCAATTAGGGAAAAAAGCTTGAAAAGGAACAAGAGGACAACAATGGAGGAAAATGCAAGTTCGTAGCAAAACAAGAAAAGTTTAAAATTCAAACTACAAATCATCATAAGAGAATAGATTGCTACAAACATTCATAGAAATTAACAAGAAAGTACAAGAGAACATTAATTGAAAGTTACCCTAAATAGTCTTGTTCTTCAAATCAGAAAAGCCAAAGGAGGAAGTGTTGACCAAGTATAATAAGCTTACAAACTAAGCTAAACTAAGAACCAAGGTAGAACTCTACAAGCTAAACTAAACAAATTAAGGATTTAAGCTAACTACGGATTCTTAAGCTTGAAGGTCAAAAGGATAAAAAATGGATAAGAAAAAAAAAGTTTGGGCTCTCAAACTCTAAGGGGTCAAAGTCGTACTCAAGATGTAGTTGGGTTTGGGTTTAAATAGGGAAAATGGGGTCGAAACGATAATTTTGCCAAGAAATGGCCGAAAATGGATTTTTGACAATTGCTGGAAAAATGGCCATGTCGATAGGGTGTCGATTGGGCATTGATGGCGTGTTGATCAAGCGTCGATGACGCATCGATCGATGTCTATGATTCACGGGTTATATTTTCATCAAATTGAGCAGTTGTGATCCTCTGAAACATTCTTGGGCTCGCTTGACTATCCTAAAACCAATAAAAGAAAAATAACATGAAAATCTATAAAAAGTAAGAGAAAAACTCAAAAAATACTAAAAAGACAATAAAAGTTACGAAAATACAAAATAATAAAAAAGAAACAAAATACGACTTAAACCCAGCCAAAGCACACAAAATGAGGCACAAAACATGTATGTATGATTCATCTGGAAACAGCCCGACCCAATTTTCACTACATATATTATATTGAGCACTCTTTCAGGAGGATAGCTAACCAAAAGTTGGCCTTCCATAGTAATACAAGCCTATTGTTACAGTGCAGACCATACTTTGATTGTAGTCGGTCCAATTTTAGGAATGGGTGTTGATATTCTGGACGAATAATAATTAAAAGCACACAATTTATAAGTACACACACTCATTTTTATTTTTACTTATACTTAGTTCATACACATAAAATATTAAAATTTTCTTCAATAGCAAAAATAGATATATGACACGAATATATAGCACGAAGATGGGCACACACATAATTGGACCAGTTTTCGTGTGTGAACTATTTCAATATTTTAATAGGCACGATCTTGTAATGTTATAATAAACATAATCATAATATTTATTCGTGCTACATACATATTTTGTGTTAATAAAAACTATTTTAATGTTATAATAGAACGATCACGATCGTGCGTATGTGGTTTCATGCCATTTGCATTTCACTAAGAAAAGTAACAATTAAAATCTTCTAAACAAGCAAAATAAATTTTTTAGACTTCATAATGGGGTGGGGTCCCTGATCTGAGATCCCTGGGGAAGAGTATAAAGTTGGCCTTTCTAATGCTCATGCCTTCTTCCTGATATTTAGATCAGGTTGCACGAAAGGAAGGCGGTTCGATCTATAATTTATCATTCATGGACTATACTGCGTAGATCCGGATGATTGATGGAAGAAACACCAAACATATTCCAAGCTTCTCGCTCCCACCGACCGGCTGCGAATGATTCGTCGAGACAAAAATTCTTTACTTCGGGAGCGAATGGGATTAGATATCCTAGTAGTTCTAGCCGTAAACGATGGATATTAGGCGCTGTGGGTATCAACCCCCAAAAGATGAGTGGGTGGAGGTGGGTGGGGGTGGTGTACCTGTTGGAGAAAAATTATGTACAATGATATGAAAAAATATGTGGATGAAATAATATTATAATTTTTATAGTTGTTGTTACTTAGTAAATATGTGTATATACTTGGAAGGTAAAATTATATTTGCCTTTGGAGGGGAGGGTTGAGGAAAAATATGTTAATGATATGAAAAAAGATGCGGATGAAATAATATTATAATTTTTATAGTTGTGCTTACTTAGTAAATATGTGAATATACTTAGAAGGTAAAATTATATTTGCCTTTTTAACTTTTGAAACATTAGTGATTTATGTGTGCTATAAATTTCTTTTACGACCCTCTAAGAAAAAATGGATTTATGATTTTCATAATATATAGATGTGCTGTGTGACCTTCAATTCCATGTAGCATTCATATTTTAAAGCGAATGTTCAATTATGATGAAAAGTATGACTTCGAAATCATGGAATAAAAGATATTTAATATAATAAAAAACACATGGGTTGCGCTTTTTTGATTCTTCCAACAAGTTTCTAAGCGAAAATATTTTTAAGGTTGCTCTTCTTTGATTCTTCCAACAAGTTTCAATGGATAGAGATGGTAGGGTCATATAATTATTTTGGGTTCATTATTATACGTGTAAATTCAAAATTTATAACTATTACTCTTTTGATCTTTTTCACCCGTCATGAATAGTATTTTATAAAATTTCAACTGCGTATGTAATTTACATTGATTTGATTATGGGTAGAGGTGTGTATCGGCCGGTGCTATAATCGAACTGACCTTACAAGTAAAATATAAAAACCGAACCAATCAAAATTATGCATAAAAACGATCATTAACCGAACTAAAATCTTTGGTCGGTTTGATCAGTTTTTGGTTGATTAACTGAAATTTAAAACTAGTTACAATATAATTAAATATAATATATATATATATACGTGTATTACACGGAATTTATAAAAAATTAAATATAAAAAATATTTGTGAAAATTATAAAGTTTTAAATTTAAAATAAAAAATTGAAAGGATGTGTTCTTAACCCGTGCTTTTTTTAATTTATTAATTATTATAATTATTAATTAATATTATATTTTAATGTTTAGTTTAAATTCGTTAATAATTATATTTACATACTTATAAAAATTCAAAATATGTCACGTTTTAAACCAATCTCTAGTCTATATTAATTAATTATTTTTTACTCATTTTATATTTTTATGTTTAGATCAATTTTATTAATAATTATAGTTACATACTTTGAAAAATTCAAAAGGTGTTATACTCTCGAGCCTTCTCGGACTGTGCCATTGTCTAATAGATATTAAACTATTATTATATAATTTTATTTTTTTATATTTAGATTTAATTCATTACTAATATTAGTTACATAGTCCGATTATTGCAAATATATCATAATCTACCTATACACAATGTTTAAAATTTTAAAAATAAATTATTTCAACTTTTATTATAAATATAATTTATTTTCGTATGTAATTTGTCTTTTAATTAAAATAATTAATTTAGATTTTTTTCTACTAATTATATATGACTTATTTATATTTTTATACTAGGAGTATAAAAGAAAATTGCTGAATTAGACAAAATATAATAAAAAAAAATATTAAATTAGGCAATAAAAGCAAAAAATTAAATTAGATATATATTATGCTCGGATGACATAAGCAACCGAAGCACCAAATTTTTTTATTATTCAAGCAAAGAATACGAAACAAACACATAGATTATGAGAATTGCATTAATATATAATTGTTTAACATCGTGTGTTACAGGGGACTTATTAAAAGTTAAATATAAAAAATATTTGTGATAATTACTAAATTTTAAATCTAAAATAAGAAGTTAAAATAATTTATTCTCAACCCGTGCCTTGTACATTTCTAATCTATTTATTATTTATTATAAATATTAAATAATTTTGTATTTGATGTTTAAATTAAATTCATTAATAATCTTATTTAAATACTTACAAAAATTCAAAAGGCATCACATTCTAAACCCGTGTCTAATATATATTTTATTAATTATTATTATTATTATTAAATCATTTTATATATTAATGTTTAGAATAAATTCGTTAAAAATTATTAGTTACGTAATTTGAGATATTCAAAAGATGTCATACTCTCAACCCGTATCGCATTGTACTGGTGTCTAATCAATGTTTATTAATTATTAGTATATAATTTAATATTTTTTGTGTTTAGATTGAACACATTAATAATATTTAGTTACATACTTATATTATTGTAAATAACTCATATTTTACCTATATAGAATATTTAAAACTCCAAAAATAAAATTATTTAAATTCGATTATCAATAAAACTTATTTAATTATTTTCATAATATTTTTTTAATTAAAATTATTTCATATGTGAATTTTTTTTATTAAAATAACTAATTTAGATTTTAATTACTATTTACATATGACTTGTTTATATTTTTATATTAGGAGAATCAAAGGAAAGTATTGAATAAGGAAAACTATAATAAAATAATTAAATTAGGTAAGATACAATAAAAAAAAGTAATAAATTAGGTAAATATTAGGTTCGGATGACACATAAGCAAACGAAGCACCATAATTTTTTATTTGACAATCGAAACATTCGAAGCAGACACATAGGTTATGAGGATTTTGTATTAATATATAGGGGTGATATATAATTATTATATATGGAATTCGTTCAATTCGATTTTCTTTGTAGGAAAATCGAAAACGAAACAAACCAAAAAATGAATTTCTATAAACTCAAAATCGAACGGAATCGTTCAAAAATTTAACCGAAATGTATAAATTTTTTTTATAAGCTCGGTTTTTTACCAAATTTTGCACACTCTAATCGGAGTGAGGTGATGCAAATGCACGGAGTGAGCAACGAGTGATTGACAAATTAAAAAATATCCAACAGAGAAGCATGTTCGTTCGTTACTCTTTTTCTCTCTTTCTATAATGGGACTAAAGCCCATCCTAACCCTAGGTTGGCTCCGCCACTAGGCCCAAGTAAGAATAATCCAAAATTTTCGCAGCCAGACCCATTCGCTGAGCACTCTATATGGATTTGGGCTTAAAGAAAATCTCTACCCAATCACAAGAAGGGTAAGAGGAAAATACAGCAAATCATTCGTATTTTATACAAAATCCCTAAGGCTAAACAAAGGAAAGTATGAGATAAATAAAAATCTATAAATACAATAAATGTAAATTTTTAAAATCTATGGTTTTGAAATAAGTTTCAGAGTAAAATGATATTAAGTTCAGTGTTACAACACCGAAACTAACACCGAACAATATCAAAGTTGTAAACAATAAAATAAAGACAGATGTTAAAACTGGTGTTAAAACACCAATAGTAACATCAAACAGGTTATATAAAATTATGCAGCGGAATAATAAATATGAAAGAACACATCAATATAAATTTCATCCACAAGCAAACGTACTTGTAAACTTGGGTATTCAAACCCAAAAACTGTATTACTTTTAAATCGTTCAAGATCAAATACAAATATAAAGTAATATATGAAAAACACTAGTATCAACACTTGATACTAAAATACTTGTCGCCTCGGTATGATGATCTTCTTTGTTGGTTACGCAACTCTAAAGACCTCCGTGATTAAAATCGTGGCTTCAAGTCTTGTGGCAAAGCTTGTGATGATCTTCTCCGTTGGTTACGCAACTTCGAAGATCTCCTTGATTTGGATCGTTGCCTCAAGTCTTTTACTTGCTCGTGTTCTTCTCGTTTCGCATCGTCCTTCTCTTTGCTGCATTTTTAAGGGTGTGTTTTTCTTTCAAAGCTCTACGTTTACAAGATTAATTCTTGTCTTAAATAGACAAGAATCCTAAACTTGGTAAACAAGTAAACTAGTCCTAAACACAATCTAAGAAACTACATAAAATCCTAAACACAATTTAGGAAACAAATCTAGAGTCCTAGTTTATTTTGAGCCCAAGAAAGGCAAACAACTAGAAAAGGAAAAATTGTCAAGAATAAAACTCTCAACAATCTCCCCCTTTTTCCTTTCTTGACAAAATAACCTAGACGCGCAATAAAATTTCAAATGACTAAAAACTCCCCCTAAATTAAAACTCCATCTAAATAAATACTCATTGTTAAAAACAATCAATAGCTCGAACTAGAAGTGCGAGTCCTCATCGAAACGGACCACATCCTTATCCGTTGATTCATTTTTATCCTCTACCGCAAAAAGATCATCACCATCCGTCGCTTCTTCATCACCATCTCCCCCTTTTTGTTCGGAAAGCAAAAGGACCCAAATGAACGAGTCACGATGTGCCTGGAGCTGAAAATTAAATGGTGTTAGAACTGGTGTTACCATCACCAGAACAAACACTAGAAACACCAGCAGCTCTAATTGGCGCCTGCCACAGAAGATCCACAATGTGAGCTTGGCAGTATGTTGACCCCGCAACAATAACCACTTTGCTCACCAGTATACACATCATCCTCATGAGGCCGAAAATCCTTGATTCTCGAGGAGGCTAAAAACGAGGAAAGGAAAGCAAAACGAGGAAGTCGCCTTGGACGTAGCAAACCTGATTACTATGTCAAATACGTGCTGACCAAAAATTAACCTGATACCACGACCAAGCTTAAACAGAAATTGGAGCAGCTGTAGGTGATGTCAGGTTTGGTGATGAAACACCAGAACCATCACCAAATCTTTGGGCAACTTTAGAGCTTTTATTCTTGGATCAGTCTCTCGCTGACTTGAATGTCCACGACAGTGTAATGTGGCAAATTCACCGGAGTCTGTTCGTCGATTAGGAGGCGCACACCGGCTGGGACCTCCGGAGCTTTACTAGGTGATGGTGAATTCGACATTCCGCAAGAGAATTGGAAGCAACCACAAACACAAAATCGAGTGTCGTAGGCATTTTGGAGAAAGAAATGTAAAAATCTTAACTTTGCCAATATTGAAAACTCGTACACAGTAGAAAAAAGGAAGGGGATGAAAAAGGTAACGTGAATAAATAACCCCCCCACTATTCTCACTACTTCTTTTTAGACCCAAGATTTTTATTTCCTTAAAAAACAAGCCCACTCCTTCTCAAAATAGGCACACGATCTTAATCCAATTTACCACTATCTCATTATTATGGAAATAAAAATCACACGTCTCCACAACTTAAGAAGCCGAGAATAGAGCTAGATTATTAAAACTATCACCATAGTCGAATGAATCTTTTGCAAAGCAATTCTTTACTCATCAAATCAATCTCTTATTACGTGTCCAATTCACCGATTTCAACACCACTTAAACACTTGGTTAGCAAGATTCAAAACAAGATTAAGAGAATTCAGGAAAGACACAAGCACAAGCAACAGAACACACAGCAAAATGGCATCTTCTCAAAGTATGAATGTCCTACTTGATGCCTAAAAATCATGACCTTAAAAGAAAAAAAATATTCAACAATTGATCAGTGTTGCTTTTTATATGATGACATTATAACCAACATTGTTTCAGTGAAGTCAATGAAAACAGACCCCTTAACCTAAGTTAATGACTACGTCAAAATCACTCAAGAGAGTGAAATTTAAAGATTTGGTCTTTTTAATCCAGGTTTTCTTCATCTTTTTATAGATTTGGAGAGAAATTATCTTCGCAATTGCTTTTAATACCCTTTATTTTTGGACCTGGGAGAAAACCAGTTTCTGCGGGAAAGTTCCACAATCACCTACTTGAAGAGGTTAGTCTTTTTGTCACCATTTCTTATTACAACACATGATTTTTCTGCACTTTAATCAGACCCAATACATTTAGGATATGTATGAAAATTAAATAAAAATGCAAAATTTACAGATGTCACGACTGATGACAGTTTAGGTGTCATGACATCAAAACTAACATCGACCTAAACAATGCACATTCTGAGATCTCTTCTCAAACGAGAGAAGATCTCTAAATCTAATGCCTTTGTGAAGATATCAGCAAGCTGATTGTCTATCCCTATATGCTCAAGAATAACTATCTTCCTCTCAACCAATTCTCGAATAAAGTGGTACCTTATGTCAATGTGTTTGATTCAAGAGTGTTGGGCCAGATTTTTTG
Source organism: Phtheirospermum japonicum (assembly GCA_014905375.1). Taxonomy (NCBI): domain Eukaryota; kingdom Viridiplantae; phylum Streptophyta; class Magnoliopsida; order Lamiales; family Orobanchaceae; genus Phtheirospermum; species Phtheirospermum japonicum. Next base: position 235,727 of record BMAC01000155.1, read on the forward strand.
AGACATCAATGGCACTAGAATTATCACAAAGCACAGTCAATATTATACCATGTAGACCATAGTCCTCTATCATTTGGTTCATCCACAGCATATGTGTACAAGCACTTCTAGCTTCAATATACTCGGCTTCAGATGTAGAAAGAGAGATGCAACTTTGCTTTTTAGTGTACCATGAGATTAGATTATTACCTAAGAAAAAGCAACCCCCAGTAGTACTCTTCCTATCTATAACATCCATCCCAATCCGAGTCCGTATATCTTACAAGTTCAGTACTTGTTTCTTTAGAATACCAAACACCCAATTTAGTTGTACCAGCTACATACCTAATGATTCGTTTAACAGCTTTTAAGTGTGACTCTTTAGGGTTTAACTGATATCTAGCACATAGACACACATTGTACATAATATGTTGCTTGCTAGCAGTTAAGTACAAAAGACTTCCTATCATGCTCCTATATACGGTGTTAACAACACTAATACCAACATCATCTCTAGTGAATTATTCCAGCTCTTCTTGCATGGCCTTTATCTAAAACTCGTCTTTAAGAGCATCCTCTGCACGCTTGGGCTCTGTTTTCGAAAGAAACAAAGATTCTCGAATTTGAGAACAGTTAGTAGATAAGCAAACAAACCTTACCATCTCTTTGAAGTTTATCTTTCGCTTTCTTGTACTTCTTTCATCGAGATCTCCAATGATTTGGCTCATAAGATAATTCCTCTGAATTCTCGAGGGAATATCACTCTGATTTAAGTCAATCTGACCATTTGGTGTTAAGTCACCTGTACCGTCACCACCTGCATCTTCAGTTTCAACACCTGGAGTTTCATCTAAACCAACCATAACATTTTCCTGAGGATTCTGATCATAAACCAGATCATCATCCTCAGTAGGTCTAAAACCACTAATCATATCATTGATTAGAGTAGATTTGTCCTTATTTTTATTAGCTTTTTAGTTCGTTTTTTATTTGTTTTTGGTATAAGTTGGATTATTTAAGCATAATTCCATAATTTTATAATTCCAGCTTATTTTACCGTATTTTGATCTTAATTGATGCAATTAGGTGATGTTTTGTTGTTTTTCACCTTATAGCTAAGTAACCGGAAGAGTTTAGCACGTAAAAGACGAAGTTCGATGTTCAAGAGTAGAAGAAAAAGCTTTCCGGTGAAACGAGTAGCAAACGATCGAGAAAAGAAGACCGACGCTCAGTCGCGTCGACTGACGCGACCGTCGATGCGAGCCGTGCCAACGAGCCATGGTCCCGCGTCGGTCGACGCAAAGACGATGCTTTGCCGACGTTACGTTCTGAAGCGTCGATGTCGACGCACCAAGGTCGACGCAACGTCGACGCTAAGTTCTGAAGCGTCGATGTCGACGCACCACGTCGACGCACCTGCCAGCCGACGCGCGCACCTGCTGACCAGACCTGCCGAGCGCTGCCGACCGAGACTGCCGACATCCGCCGAGCGCCTGCTCGCGTCAGTCGATGCTCCACCGACGCTCTGTCGACACGACGGCCCAAAATTTGGAAATTAGGGTTTCTTGAGCGCCAAGACTCCTAATATCTATATAAACCCTCATTATTTCAAGTTTTTAAGAGTGCCACGACAGATACATCTATCCTAGGGTATTTTAGCATTCAACAACAATAAAATCACGTCTTATAACAAGATTTGGAAACGCGGATCAAGGATCGAAGTTCTACGCGTCCGAAACACCGATTTCGCGCTCGAGAGTCCATTTTCGTCCAAGATCAGCGTCCAAACTCCGAAATAGTTGGAGCTTTTCATTGCTTTTCGTAGTTACAATAAGTACTCTAAACTTTTAGTTAATTTCTTAGTTAAATGCTTAGTTAATTTCGTAGTTAATGCTAGATTAATTTAATTAGCTTAATCGTTTCATGTTCGTATTTTGGATACTGGTTAATTTAGCTTATTTATGCGATTTACGCTTCGTTAATGTTCTTGGATTGGTATGATTCGTATGTTAGTGATAGACTCTTAAATTCATGCTTTAGATACGTTAATTAGCTTTTAAACTCCGTAGAGTTAATCGATAATTAGTTACTGCTTTTAGTTGATAATTTAGAATAATTAGTTTAATTAGCTTAGTACACTGCTTAGTTCGTAATTGATAATCTAGTTAAAGTAATTAGTTTAATTAGTTTAAATTATCGAATCAATCTTTTCAAACCCCCAAATGTATATGTACGTTATTCAAAATTGAGAAAAACATTGATAGGACCGAACAGTTGTTTCCTCGAGAGATACGACTCGAGTCAAACTCATCACCTTACAGTTACCTCGTACACTTGCGAGCAAACTGACGTGCTTTTAAATTAATTATTAAAGACGGGGTGCACAAAAGTTTGAGTCAAAATTTTGGTGCCGTTGCCGGGGAAGACAACGAGTAGGAATTAAAAATGTTTTTCGTTTTAATTTTTGTTTAATTTATTTGCTTTTACTTGGTTTTTGCCATTTGATGCGTTGACGTATTGTTGAGTTTATGCAAGGAAGGCGATTACTTCAGCGCGACCTTGTACCATACATTGACAATATTCACTGTTCAAATCCGCCAAGACCAAGACCCGTTCTTATTCCCGAGGACAATTCCTCGACAGCAACCGATTTTGCTTGCGATCAAGTTCCCGACATTATGTTAGGAGCACATTCAGTTCGAAACGGCGATTCACCACCGAGATCACCACCACGCCCCATTCGAGCTGAGCATGGTGATGATCCGAACAAGTCACATTCTTCTAGACATGACGGAAGGAGAAACAAAGGAGTTAACCAGCAGCACAACATAGTCAATCACCCACTCAACATGGAGAATTTGAGGCAAAACGAAGAGATGAACGACAATGTCATGCGTCAGCACAACGTCGAGAACGTGGCATTTAGGAACGAGGATGTTTTGCAGCGAAATGCCTATATGAATAATCAACGGCACGTGAACGAGTGGTTGGAGAATCAAGATCATGGTTACGAGCAAAACAATTTCGGAAGGAGAAACGAGCGCGAGCACCGTTACGCGCACAATGACCACTACGAGAGAGCATATGACCAAATTCGAGAACCAAGGGGAGATCGAGCACTTAGACAGCGCGACTTGGCACGTCCAAAGGTTGTACCCTTTAGGTCCGCCATTGTTCTTGGACTGACCGCTAGGGCCGTGGAGATTAAACCGCATCAACTCAACCTACTCCCAACCTTTCATGGGAATGCGCATGAAGATCCCTTGGCATTTTTAAGTTATTTTGTTGATGAAGTTGGCCGATTCGTAGTTCATGGCCTTCATCAAGAGGAAGTCCAGATGATTTGTTTTCCGTACAGCTTGAAGGACAAGGCGAAGTCATGGCTACTGTCCTTAGAGCCCGGTTCGTTAACCGACTGAGATATGATTAGTGAGAAATTTCTGAACCAATATTATTCAGCCCAAACGACAGGACATCTTCGGAGGCAAATTGCTACTTTTGAGCAATTGGAAGGAGAACTATCTCACGAGACGTGGGAGCGCTACAAAACTCTTTTGCAAGCTTGCCCCCACCACAACTATTCTCCGGCGATGACTAACCAGTTCTTTTTCGATGGCTTATTAGACCATGGGAAACGAGAGGTAGAGATAGCAGCGGGAGGAGATTTTGGAGACTTGACAGCACACGAAGCGAGACAAGTATTGGAGAAGCAAAGTGAAAAATCCAGACAAACCAATTCTCGGCCTCGTAAGATGAGAGTGAACGAAGTTTCCATTCCCAATCCTGATTTAGACGATGGCAAGTTAGTAAAGGCAAAGTGTGAAGAGATTTTCGACGAGAAATTAGCTGCTTGGAAAGCCGAGCGAGCTAGCAAGGCCGCTGCACAGAAAATGGCTGCGAATTGCAACCAGTGTGGATCCCTCCAGCATTTAGCAGACGTATATCCTAACGACAGTGAGCAGCAAGAAGAGGTAAACACGATCCAGAATTATTCAAATCAAAAGAAGTACACACCACAACGTGACAATCCTCTTTTCAAGTGGGGCCCGGGCAATCCAAATCATACACCGCCTGATCCACAATTTCCCCCGCCGCATTATGCTCAAGTACCAGTGCCACCGGTACAAAATAACTTTCATACACAAGGGCAGACGACAAGTGCAACTCAACCAAATGATCAGCTATTGGTTTGGCAGCAGAATCAAGTGGCTGAGACGATTAGTAATAGAGAAGGGCTCACGAAGGTGAATGCGAAGATAGATGAACTTTCTAAGAAGGTGAGCGGAATAGACCAACTTTCCGGCATTGTGCATGATCTAGCTAAAAACATGGATCGAATGGAGAGGACTATGGGACAAATAGCAACTGATATTGATAGATCGAATAAGGAGAAAGACAAGCTACCAAGCCAACCGGAGCAAGCATCAGCAATTCACGTCCTTCGCAGTGGGAAGAAGATCGACAATGGCATAGAGAACCAAGACGAGGAGCTAGTTCCTAAACCGGTGGACAAGCTACATAAATCCGCCAATAGATATATTCCTGGTTCTATTCAAAGGAAAATTCCGAGCGACACTTCTGGCATCGATGAACAGCCGCAACCTAAGCAAACAACGATACAGTATAAGGATGCTGTTCCTTTTCCGAGCCGATTACGTCCAGCGAAGGAGAACAAGAAATTCATGGAGCTGTACAATCTCTTGAAAAATGTGAATATAAAC
>BMAC01000155.1:258355-322582 GCA_014905375.1 Phtheirospermum japonicum
GCCTCACTCTGTCCAGAACTCAAAAAAAAAAAAAGCGCCAAAGCCCAGCTCCTTCCCCGTCCCTGCTCAGCGTCGTCCGCCCGCCGTGAAGATCGTGGCCGTCGCCCAAAGGTCGAGCCTCCACCGCCGCCGCGCCGCTCCAAAGCCCAGCCTTGACCGTCGCCGCGCCGCTCCAAGGCCTAGCCTCCACCGCCGCCTCACTCTGTCCAGAACTCAAAAAAAAAAAAAGCGCCAAAGCCCAGCTCCTTCCCCGTCCCTGCTCAGCGTCGTCCGCCCGCCGTGAAGATCGTGGCCGTCGCCCAAAGGTCGAGCCTCCACCGCCGCCGCGCCGCTCCAAAGCCCAGCCTTGACCGTCGCCGCGCCGCTCCAAGGCCTAGCCTCCACCGCCTTCTTTCTTAAATAAAGACTTCTAGTCTTGTTGAACAAGTTAATTAAGTATTTTGGAAACTAAATAAAATCCTAGACTCCAACTAAGAAAGATATCCAGAGTCCTAAAATACTAAAGTCCTAAGAAAGGCAAACTACAAACAAGGAAATATTGTTGAAAATAATATTCCCAACAATCTCCCCCTTTTGCCTTTTTGGACAAAAACCACCATGACGCATTCCAAAAATTCAAAAGAAAAAACACGCAAACTCCCCCTAAGTTTGACTCCCCCTAAATAAGTAGTAAACATACCAAAAAAAAATAATTGTTCAACCAGACAATCTAACAGCAAAACAAACTACGAAAAGCACTAAACACCACGAGCCTTCTTCGCCCTCCGAGATGACGAAGATACCCCTTCACCAGTAAAACCTAGAAATTATGTAAGGAATTTGAGTTTGAGAAGGAAATTGAAAGCTCAGGAGAGAGAATTTGAGGTGGGCCAAAAATGGTAAAAAAATCGGCCTATTTAAAAAAAGAACTTACCGTTGGGGAAGAGAGAGAAACTGAGGAGAGGAGAGAAAGAAAATTTTACACAATCTCCCCTTAAAAGAAACTTAATTACCAAAAAGATAAAACACCCTAATAACCGGCCCACTAACCCTTAGCAAAAGGTACAATACTTCAAACCCAACTGTATACGAGGCCCATCAAAAAGGGTTTGGCAGAGAATACTTAGAAAACGCAAAATTCCTAAGGAAAGAACCATCACCATAAGAATACAAGGTACGCATATTATGAGAGAATAAGAGGAGTTTTACTCTCATATTACCTCCTCAGCATTGCCGATCACAGCTCCACTGTAACAGTCAAATACCCACATTCTCAACTAGAATCAAGAGACGTCAGAATAGGAATTGAATAAAAGAAACAGAACATTCAGGACTAAGGCAAATTCACAAAATATGAATGTCTTAATTTATGCCTAAAAATATGACCTAAAAGGTAAAAAAAGAAATAATTCACACATATTTTCAGAGATTTTGATCAGTGTTGTTTTTTATGACTGATGACATTAGACCTAACATCTACAAATGGTGAAGTCAATGAAAATCAAACCCCTTAACCCGAGTTAATGACAACGTCAAAATCGCTCAATAAGGTAAAATAAAAAGATCAGACCTTTAGTTTAGATTATTCTCATCTTTTTAAGATAAGAAGAAAATTATTGCATCTTTAGCAATTGCTGATTTCACCTTTTGTTTTTGGACCTAGGAGAAAAACCTGTTTCTGCGGGAGAGTTTCACAATCACCAAATCGAGGGTGTTAGTCCGTTTGTCATCACTTTTATTACAACACATAATCTTATTTCTCATTAAGTTCAGACTCAATGCATTCAAATGATATATGAGACAAAAATGAAACAATGCATGTAAATTATACAGATGTTATGACTGATGACAACAAGGGATGTCATAACATCAAACCCAACACGAACTAGACTATGCACATACCGAGATCTCTTCTCAGTCGAGAGAAGGTCTCTAAGTCTAATGCTTTTGTGAATATGTCTGCGAGCTGGTATTCTGTTCCTACATGTTCAAGACTTATTATCTTTCTCTCAACTAAGTCTCGGATGAAATGATACCTGATGTCAATGTGCTTTATACAAGAGTGCTGAACTGGATTTTTTGAGATGTCGATTGCACTCGTATTGTCACATAGTACGGTCAGAATATTGCTATGGAGACCGTAGTCTTCAATCATCTGGTTCATCCAGAGGAGCTGCGTTCAAGCACTCCCTGCCGCAATGTATTCGGCCTCGGCTGTAGACAAAGAAATACAGTTTTGTTTCTTGCTATACCAAGAAACTAAATTACTCCCCAAAAAGAAACAACCCCCTGTGGTACTTTTCCTATCAACTACGTCTCCAGCCCAGTCTGAGTCCGTATACCCTACCAATTCAGTGCATGTTTCTTTGGTGTACCACAACCCTAACTCACTTGTTCCTCCCACATATCGAATTATTCTTTTAACATATTTCAGATGTGAGTCCTTAGGGTTGGCCTGATATCTTGCACATAAGCACACAGCATACATGATGTCGGGTCTGCTGGCAGTTAGATAAAGAAGACTACCAATCATACTTCTATAAAGGGTGTTGTCAACACCAGACCCAACATCATCTCTCGAAATTTTCTTATCCTTACCTAGAGGCGTTTTCTTAGGTTTTTCACCTTCTAGACCAAACCTTTTGACCAGATTATTTGCATATTTGGTATGTGACAGAAAAATTCCATCATCAAGTTGTTTTATTTGAAGTCCAAGAAAATACGAGAGATCACCTTGCATACTCATATCAAAGGTGTCTGACATCTGAACAACAAAATCCTTCACCATCTGTTCATTAGTCGAACCAAAGATAATATCATCCATATAAATTTGGACAATAAGAATGTGTTTATGGGATTTAAGAAGAAATAAGGTCTTGTCAACCTCACCTCGTTTAAAATTTAAAAACAGTAGATGTTGAGTTAGCCTCTCATACCAAGCTCTCGGAGCTTGTTTTAAACCATACAAGGCCTTTTTAAGTTTTAAAACAAAATTTGGTTTGTAGGGATCCACAAACCCTTTTGGTTGCTCAACATATACCTTCTCACTCAAAACACCATTCAAGAATGCACTCTTAATGTCCATTTGATGTAGTGGAGTTTTTAAATGACAAGCCACTGCAAGAAGTAATCTTACCGATTTTATACGTGCTACTGGTGCAAAAGTTTCGTCAAAGTCAACACCCTCAATTTGGGTGTATCCTTGCGCAACTAACCTTGCTTTGTTTCGAATGATGTTCCCGGCTTCATCCGTTTTATTCTTGAAAATCCACTTAGTTCCAGTTACATGAGTATTCTCCGGGCGAGGGACAAGGTCCCACACATCATTCTTAGCGAATTGATCAAGCTCCTCTTGCATAGCYTTAATCCAAAATTCACTCTTCAATGCATCCTCCACTCATTTTGGTTCTGTTTCAGCAAGAAACAAGGTTTCTCGAATTAGAGAGCAATTAGTGGATAAACACACATACCTTACCATCTCCTTAAAGTYAATCTGTCTTTTCCTTGTACTTCTCTGATCAAGGTCACCGATTATCTGCCTGGTTGGATGATTCTTTTGGATTCTTGATGGAACGTCTCTTTGATAGAGATCAATTTGATTTCCAGGGTCCTCATCCTCAGAGTCTGAATCAGAATCAGGGATTGCTGGAGAAGAAGTTGGGACAKGGGTYTGTTCTCCAGTCTGCTGATTGCYTGTTTCCTCCTGAGGTAGTGTTGGGTTTGGTGACATGTCACCAGACCTGTCATCTCCTGTAACAACACCTTCTACACCTGCAACATCATCTAAACCATCCATAACAAACTGAGGTCTCTGATCATARATTAGATCATCGTCCTCTGCAGATTTTATTCCACTCACYGTATCATCAAATTTAACATTGACAGATTCCATCATGCATCGTGTTCTAAGATTAAAAACTCGGTATGCATGACTATTTTGAGAGTAGCCCATGAAAACACATTTGTCACTTTTAGAATCAAGTTTAGAGAGGTATCCTCTATCATTCAAAACAAAACAGACACACCCAAAAACATGAAAGTAGCTTAAGTTAGGTTTTTTGCCAAACAGTAGTTCATAGGGTGTGACATGTGAGCCAGGTCTAAAGTAGACTCTATTAATGGTGTGACATGCTGTATTCATAGCTTCTGCCCAAAATCGTTTTGCTATACCATTTGAGATCAGCATGGTCCTGGTCATTTCCGCAAGGGATCTATTCTTGCGTTCGACTATACCATTTTGCTGTGGAGTAATAGGAGATGAAAACTCGTGAGTAGTCCCCTTTTTAGAACAAAGACTTGAAAAAGATTCATTCTCGAATTCTTTTCCATGATCAGTTCTGATTCTTCCTATACTGACTCCAAAGCGCACACACAATTTTTTAGCAAGTTTTTTAAATAAACCAAACGTTTCTGATTTTTCTTTTAAAAATTCGATCCATGTATATCTAGAAAAATCATCAACAATAACTAAAACATACCGTTTACCTCCGAGACTTTCTACCTCAAGTGGACCCATGAGGTCCATATGCATGAGTTCAAAGCAATTTGAAGTAGTAAGGCTCTGGACATGTGGATGTGGTACTTTAACTTTCTTCCCCTTTTGACACGCTTCACAAACAGGGATGATTTTTGTGTTGAGCTTTGGTAGTCCGTTCACTGCATCTTTCTTAAAAAGCCTTTCCAACATTTTGTAGTTAACGTGTCCGAGTTTTTGATGCCACACCTCGGCATCACTTAGTTGGGACAGCTTACAGAACACGTCTCCATTAATTTGATAGCAGTTGTCAGACGTTCTCTGGCCAGTTAGAATGCAGGTACTCCCTTCATCATACACCTCACATTTTTCTCTAGTAAATTTGACATTGAAGCCTCCATCACATAGCTGACTAATGCTAATCATATTTGCAGTTAGTCCATCAACGAGAAGCACATTTTCCAGTTTGGCAATCCCTGGAACATGTAAAGTTCCTTGACCGATAATCTGCCCATTTGCTCCTCCACCATACTTGACCTTCCCTCCCTTGAATTTTACGGTGTTCGATAGGAGTTCTTCGGATCCAGTCATGTGTTTTGAACACCCGCTATCGAAGTACCATGCTCCTGGAACATGAGATTTTAGAGAAGTGTAAATCATATTGCATCTGACCTCGGCCTTTCTTACCCAGACTTGTCTGAGATTGGTGTTGCCTTTGGTGACGGAAACCCCAGTCTTGTCATGAGTCCCAACAGCATGGCTGATTCTCTGATTTTTCTTGCCTGTTCTTTTCCAACAAAAAGGACGAATGTGGCCAAATTCACCACAATGATGGCAAACATACTGCCTTCTTTTCTTCTTATGGCGCTTGACAAAATCTAGGTTGTGGCTGACTTGAGATGATTCTCGCTCCGGTTTGTAACCAATTCCGTGTCTTGAGGTTTCTGGGTATGACAACTCCAGAATTTCATCCAGTTTTGCCTTTCCCTTGTTGAGGTTTGAGATGGTGTCTTGAACTTTTTTCAGTGCTGCCTTTACTCCTTCCAGCTCCGAATATTTTCTTGTAAGGGAGATCTCCAAACGGGTAATGATCTTTACTTGATCATCTACTTCATGAGTTAGTTTTTCAACTTTGATCATAAGAGCTTTTACTTTCAGAACCTGATTTCCCCACTTGGAAAATAGTTCATCATACTCCACGCACAATTTTCTGTATTCATCTCTTGTATTATCAACCTCAGCATTCAGACACAGGGTGTTGGAATTGATGTTGCAAACCCGAAAGTCGTCATCCCAAGCAACATGAGCAAAAAGAGCAGGTACTGACTCAGATGAGTCAGAGTCGCTTTCATCTTCATCAAACTCTTTCGAAATGAGACTCTTCTTTCTCAACGTATTTGCACATTCATTTTTGTAATGCCCCCATCCTTTGCACTCATGGCATTGGATTTCACTGAGGGGCTTGGAGGAGGTTCCAGTTTTTGATTCAGAGGAAGAAGGATGGTAGTTGGTTAACTTTCTTCCAGAGGATCTTGGAGGTGATGTTTGCATCATGGAATTTGAACCTTTTCCTCCAATGTTGTTCTTTTTTTTCAAAAATCGATTGAATTTTTGAGTAAGGAGAGATACGTCATCCTCTCCAAGTGTGGTTCTTTCAAATTTCTCAAAAAGCTCTTTCCAGTTAGTATCTTCATCTTCATCTTTTGAGCTAATATCTGAAGTGAGAGCAACATTCATCTCCTTGGAATGCAGGTCCATATGCTCCATCTCATACGTTTTGAGTGCACCGACTAAGTCATCATAGACTAGTTTGTCGGTATCTTTGGATTTCTCATTTGCAACCACCTTCATATTGAACTTCTTTGATATGGATTTGAGAAGTTTTCCAACAAGACGTGCATTTGACATGGGCTCGCCAAGGTTTCCAATTTCACTTGATATGTCAAAGAGTCTCATCGCATAATCCACAACCGACTCTTTGTCACCCATTCTCATGGTTTCAAATGTTGTGGTGAGCATTCTCAGGCGAGATCTCTTTACACTTGCAGTTCCCTCGCATACCCTTTGAAGGGCATCCCATGCTTCTTTAGCAGACTCACAGTTCTTTATCACTTTATAGTAGTTGGCATCAACATAGCTGCACAAGGTATTAATGGTTTTAGAGTTCCAGTTTGAGATGGCTATTTCATTGTCCTTCCAGTCTTCTTCCTTCTTGAACACGCAGTCACCATCACCATCAGCAGTGACACGAGGTTTCTCCCATCCAACAAGAATGGTTCTCCATGCTCGTTCGTCAATGTTTTTGATGTGCCATCGCATCCTCTGTTTCCAGAGGGAGTAGTTCTCACCATTTAGGATTGGGGGTCTCGAATTACCTTGAGCGTCCATTAATTCAAATCTACAAAACAAGGATCGAAATACTTAAGGTTAAGTATCCTACTCTGGTGCCAATTGTAGTTTTGTAGATATGCAGTTTTTAGATATGATGTTATGTTTCGTGATAAGCGTCACCAGACTTAACATCAAACTGAATATCAGAAAGCAGCGGAAATAAGAAATAAAATAAACAGGAATTAATTTCAGTTTATAAGCTATCGAGCTTATAAACCTGGGTGAACAAACCCATAAAATATATTACTTTTCAAATTGTTCAAATCAAAATACGAATTAATAAAAAGTAATATAAGAAAACAAATAGTATCAAAAACTTGATACACAACAAACTCTTCGCTTCTTTGTTAGTAGAATTCTTCCGTTGGTTACGCAACGTTGTAATCCTTCTAATTATCCACCAAAGCTCAGAGTCTTCGTTCCTGGTTCTGCTTCAATTATCTTGGTTACGTCTATCCTTCGCGTCTTGGTTTTCTTTCTTAAATAAAGACTTCTAGTCTTGTTGAACAAGTTAATTAAGTATTTTGGAAACTAAATAAAATCCTAGACTCCAACTAAGAAAGATATTTAGAGTCCTAAAATACTAAAGTACTAAGAAAGGCAAACTACAAATAAGGAAATATTGTTGAAAATAATATTCCCAACAATATACTACAATATCTAGATAACCACACATAGCCAAATATGAAAGTTATGATTTTTGATAATAAAATAGTTTTAATCATTTAGCCAGTTATAATTTTTATTTTTATTTTTCTTGATTTGACTGGTTTGCATTTCCACTCAAATAAATTACTTAACCGATTAAATGATTAAAATTAAGGGTGACAAATCGGTTGTCGTTCCATGTTGTATGAGTCGAGCTATTCGAGCTTCGTATAATTTTGACAAACACTTGTGTTAGGACAGATTAACGGGTCATGATCCGTTAGATCATTTGACCCGATACTATAATTTATTAGTTTTTGTATTGTGGTGTATTGATTTTTGTAGTGTAAAGTATTAGTTTTTCATAAATCTCTTACTCGTACTATGTTGTATTGATTTTTGTAGTGTAATATTTTTTACTATGATGTATTAGTTTTTTATTATAATGTATTGATTTTTGCAATATAATGTATTGATATAAAATTTTGGCTTAATGGATGATCAGTTAGTTCGGCCTAACAAGAGTGTTGGCAACATTGAATTTATCATATGAGCTGTAAGCTATATTCGGGTTTCATATACCAAAAAAGGAAAAAAATAAATAAATAAATATAAAGTGAATAACAATAGTGAATTTATTATATAATGATAGGAATTTGTTTTGCGGAAGTCGAATGGAATTTTTGTGGTTTTTTTTTTCTTTTTTAACTTCTCAATTCTCCTATGGAATTTTTGTGTTTTTTTTTTTCTTTTTTAACTTCTCAATTCTCCTAAATGATATAAATATTGAATTATTAGAAGCTAACTGAATCCTGACTTTATTACTCCTCTATCATGTGTATTAAAAGATAAATGAATGCATAATTTAACGTGAATATAATATTAGTTAGTTGAAAAACTTTCCCAGATACTAAATGATGCATATGATAAGTCTAATTGAGTGCATCCTATCATAAAGCACTCTTACAGATACGATACATTGGTACAATACAATACAGATACAAGTATAAAAATATATTATTTATTGAAATTCTAAGGATACGAGTACAGTATATATACATAATATATGTATTATTGAGATTTTTAGTAGTATTAACTAAGAAAAATTAAAATTTCATAAATATTAAAATTTCAAATGTGATAAATTTAAAAAATACATAAAACAAGTAAATTATTTGTACAAATAAAAAAATATTTTATTTTTTTCTTGAAACCTATAAATATTTGTACTATCTCTCTCAATTTGTGGTTCCATATTTGGCTTTATTAAAATTCTCATTATATTTTATTTATTAAATTTAAGAGTCGAGATGGTCAAAAATTTTCTTTAAAACAGTGATATTTTATGGGTACGTATTGGTACGTGTCCGCAAAAATATCTGGTACGAGTACGACGTTCTCGATAATTCTTCACGGGGTGTATCACTTATAGAACCATCTATTACGACATATCGTAATTCTAATCATACGTAATCATTTTTAGCATAAAAATAATCTTGCTCCTTTTTCTTTCAAAGCTCAAGAATCAACAACTGCTCATTTCCCACGCCTGCTATATTATTTATATATATATATATACATACATATGCGTATATATTTAATTACTTCTAGGGTTATGCTGTCCCAAAAAATATATTATAGGGTATATTAATTATCCATAAACAAAATATTTTTCTTACGAATAAATAAATAATTGAATGGAAGTCTAATCATGTACATACATTATTAGCCATGTGCTATGAAATTAGTTCACGAATGAGGCCGAATCAAATGAACCCATCGTTTTCTAACTAACTCTTAAAAAAGGCGCAACTTGATAATTTATTAAATCCACTAATCCAGTGAGTACTGTTAAACATTGATTGAAAAAAAAATCACTGGAAGAAAACATATTTTCAACAGAAAATGTTAGTTAGTATATAATATTGATCGTGTCATCAATTTATTGTGGACTGAAAGTCCCCTAGCAGATCAATTTGATCACGGCGTCGTTTTGACCTCAAATCAATTTAATCTTCATACCAAGTTGTATTTATAAATATGACTACCAAAGCTGTAGTCAAGATTGTAATCAGAATAGTTGCAATTACATGAAATATTTTACAATAAGAAAACAAAAGAAAAAAAAAATCAAAATCGACAACTGTTTGTTGTACTGTTTGCTACCAGCTGTGAAGTATATCTCCTTTTATTTTATCACTTCTTTAATCATTATACTTCTCTTAAATTTGGCAAATTAAGAAATAATGACAAAAAAAGAAAAGAAAAGGAGAGGTATTTGCGATAAGAATTGTGAATAAATATATAGCTGAATCAACGCAAAGCAATAAAATAGAAAAACAAAGAACTACTTGCAAAGTGAAGGATTATCACATTATAACGCGATTTAAGTACATGATTTATTGTATTATAGTTCGAATCTCTTAACTAAGTACTGTACTAATGTGGTGAACGATAATGTTTTATTTTATTTATATCTTAAATAAAATTAATTGAATTTGAATAAATTAAAATATTTAAATAAATTGTTTTCTCTCTATATATATATTATCCAATTATTATTCAAAAACTGAATAGTATTGAAAATAATATAATATAAAATAAAAGACAAATTATGAAAAATTCCCTTCCAAGCAATATCTGTAATTTTATTATTCTCAATATATTTAAACCATTACATAGATCTAAATGTCATATTTACAATATTGGCATCAAACAACTAAACACAGAATTCAATATCAGACAGGAATTAAACACGAGATCCATATGCTCGTGCTTCTTGAGCCATTTTTTTCAACACAATATAAATTTCCATAAATACATGTATACGCATGCAAGTGCGTATATTTCTCCAAAAGCATGTCGGTATCAACCCTTTGATTAATTGGTCAAAACTCTTGTTAGGCTCAGACTAACAGATCATTCGTTAGGCCAAAATTTTATATAAATACATTATAATTCAAAAATCAATACATTATAATAAAAAAATTAATACATCATATTATAAAAATATTACAATAAAAAACAAATATATCATAACACGGGTTAGAGATTTATTAAATACTAATACTTTACGATACAAAAACCAATACCTCACAGTACAAAAACTAATACATTATAGTATCGGGTCAGATAGCCTAACGGGTCATGACCCGTTAATCTGACCTAACACGTAAACACCATTTAATTAATTAAGCTTTGTTTATAAGTTATTACAAGACACCGCAATGGTCATTTTACATATTATCCCATCACCACTCTCTTCGTGTCCACTCTTTAAATCCCACACACATTTCACGTTCTATTCTCTTCTAACGTCAACTTCACCTATTTTCACCCCCCCCCCCCCCCCTTGTGTATATATCTCTTTATCTCCAAACCTCTCAAAACGACACCACACCATCCCCAGCCCCTCTACCTAGTACTCTACACTTTCATCATTAGTAATAACATAGGTTTGGACAACTATATATAAGAAAACACCCTAAACAAATAGACAAAATCATCATTTGATTGTAGCAAGTTATGGATTGGCCAGAACCAATCGTCCGGGTCCAATCCGTGTCCGAAAACTGCACGGGCCACGATTCCCGAGAGATATGTCAAGCCACCCGAGGCTAGGCCCTCGTCTGGGCCCGGCCCGAGTGACGCCAACATACCACTGGTCGATCTCGGGGGCATACACGACGAGAATCTCCGGGAGACGACGCTGAGGCACGTGTCGGAGGCGTGTCGCGACTGGGGGTTCTTTCAGGTCGTGAACCACGGCGTACGGCCCGAGCTGATGGACCGGGCCCGGGAGGCTTGGCGGGAGTTTTTTCCACCAGCCCATGGAGGTTAAGCAGGGGCTACGCCAACTCGCCAAGACCTATGAAGGCTATGGGAGCCGACTTGGACTAGAGAAAGGCGCTATTCTTGATTGGAGTGATTATTATTTTCTGCACTATTTGCCTTGCAACTTGAGGGATCTTAACAAGTGGCCTGCGCTTTCCCAATGCCCTCAGGTATTTTTTTTTTTGTGCACGTTTTCTTTCTTTCTTTTGTTTAAATCACGTGAACCACTTTAGTTATGCCATTAGGAACATGTTGTCGCACGTAAAATTATAGATTTTTTTTTTTTTTTTTTTTTTTTTTTTTTTTTTTTTAATTCTAATCCAAATCTTCTATTTTCTTGTTTCTATTTTTGGAATATATACTACTTAATTATTGTCTTGTCATGTTGTTCTGTTGGCTACTTATAAAGTTACAATATTTAGCTAGCTAGACTGCTATTTAAACACCGTTCATTCCATTCATCCGTCTTGGATTGATTATTTTACGGAGATTAACAACATTGATTAGTGTTATAGTTATACAAATCAAATGATCATAATATTTTTTTTATAAAAGAATTAAAAGTGTAAAATAATAAAAGTTGCTTTAATATTATTAAAGTAATATTTAATTCTTATTATAATTAGAAAAATGTACATGTGACGCATAAAATGAGATAAAAAAATTCTGAAATACGACAAATAGAACAATACAGGAGAATAGTAAAATTATATATTGTATGGGCAATAATTTTATTTATTTGTTTATTATATTTATTTTTAACGGATTTTATTTATTTATTTATTATTAGAGAAGTGATTGATGAATATTCCCGAGAAATAGTGAGACTAGGTGGGGTTTTACTAAAAATCCTGTCGATAAACCTCGGATTAAACGAAGATAATCTACAAAATGCGTTTGGAGGAGAGGATGTCGGAGCTTGTTTGCGGGTCAACTTCTACCCGAAATGTCCCCAACCCGATCTGACCCTAGGCCTATCATCCCATTCGGATCCGGGTGGGATGACCTTTCTTCTGCCGGATCAAAATGTCCCGGGGCTCCAAGTTCGACGGGACGGAGGTTGGATTACGGTGAAACCAGCTCCACATGCATTCATTGTGAATATTGGTGATCAAATTCAGGTGATTTTTCACGACTATTTATTGTTATTTTAGTAATATCTTGCGTGTTTGAACAGGTTTGATATTAATTTTAAAAGAAACATTTGTGGCACACGTTTAATTCGCTGAAGGAATCATAAGATGATTTTATAATTAACTAATTTAACCTCACTAATTCGTGTGATTTGTATAAAGATTGCGATGTAGACGTTTAGTTTATCATTATTTATTTATTGATTCGCAGTCATGCAACATTTATCACATATTAGAATGGTGGTATTTAAAATAATGGTGCTTCTAGAAGAAAAAACCCCCAATAATTACTCAATAATTATAGCTTGTCAAATAAGAAAAATATAGTATCCTACAGTAGTCGTCGTTTCAACTCACAATATTTAGTATTTCTAATTAGACTTCTTAATTTATGTGAAATTTTTTAAAACAAAAATTTTGGGATAAGGAGTATAATTAAATTTGAGGGTGAAAGTAGTAAGAAAATTAATGAAAAACAAAACTCTACTTGTGTTTAAAAAAAATCACCTTTTTTATTTCTTCTTCTTAGCTATATATCAGTATATATTAAAAGTTACTGCCTTACTTTTTTCTTCTTGGCAGCACCATTCAAAGCTTTATATATGCAGGAAACGTGGTCCAATCCTGGTCCTTTAATGTGCCTGTGTTTCATGAATTCTAATTTAATTATCATATGGATAGAACATTTTTCAATGCAAAATTGAAAAATAGTTTAATTAGAATTCATGCAACACTGTCACATGGAGGGGCCATTCAAGGAGCCTCGTTTCGCTTGAGTAAAAACCGATGAAGCGACATAAAATTAAACGTGCGCAAATACTCGAGTATGAGTTAAAATCGACAATTTAATGCTAAAAGTAATATGTTAATTCCTCCGTCTTATTTTATTAAGAATGATATTCAATATTATAATTATGTCCTTATATTAAATAATAATAAACACGAGATTGGTAAAATTAAAAAAATAATATTTAATTCATTTTGAAAATGTAAAAATAAGATTAATTATCTATTGATAATGTAAAAATGACAAATAAAACGAGGCAATTTTTTAATCTCAAATATTGAGTGATTATTACTGAATGACAACCATCAATGTAATTAAACATGAGTTAAAAAACATCTAATGACTTATTTTGAGAGGGTTGCTATTTCTTAGCATATTACATTCTGTATTTATTTCGTTATAAAATAATATTGTTATTATATGCATGATGATGTAAATGAAATAGGACATATAGACTGCAATAAGATAGTTTAGAGTGTTTTATGATAGTTATTATCACGAAAAAAGAAAACAAAATCGAATAATACCTTTGTTTTATTTTATTTAAATATTAGATAAGCCCACCAATAAATTAAATAATCTTGCAATTATACCTATATTTAATGCTCTTATATTGTTATGCTAAAAATGTAACCAGGTACTGAGCAATGCGATTTACAAAAGCGTTGAGCATAGAGTGATTGTTAACTCGAACCAAGAGCGTATATCATTGGCCTACTTCTACAATCCCAAAAGTGATTTGCTGATACAACCAGCTAAGGAGTTGGTAACACCGGAAACACCCGCAATTTACTCTGCCATGACTTTTGATGAATACAGACTTTACATTAGGACCAAGGGGCCTAAAGGAAAATCTCAGTTAGTTGAGTCCTTAAAGTCTCCAAGATAATAAAATTGCTATTATTATATATAAGAGTGGCTAAACTTTCCCTATCCAAATCAAAATCAACAATTATTGATTGGTATAGTAAATTGATAATTACTTAACAAGGAACACATATTAAAGAAATGAAAATTAGTTAGAAACTGCTATTGTAAATTCTGTTGCGTGTTTTATTGAATCGTAATAGAATTTCAGTTGTATGTGTACTATTGAAACTCAAGAGAATATTTTGTAAATTTATTTTTATCATTATGAAACTTAATTTGTGATTTTTCATCTTGTTTATATACAATTTGTTCTTAGTTTAGTGGCTAAGTTAGCTAACTAATCCATACTAGCTAACTAACTCTAACAACTTTAACTGACAACTAACTTGTTGACTGTTTACAAAAGACCATAATAACCATAATACTCCCCCTTCAACCTGGAGTAGAGATGGTCATGACAGATTTTCCAAGCGGCCTATGAGCTGATGAGATGGTCGCGCGAGCCGAGGAAAATGTGCTCGCGATCTGAAGAGAATGCTTGCGAGCTGAAGAAATAATCCTGCGAGCTGAAGAAATGTGCTCGTGAGCTAAAGAAATGAGCTCACGAACTGAAGAAAATGAGTCCTTCATCCTGAAGCAGAAATGGTTGTGACAGTTCGCCCAAGTGGTAGCTTTTTACACAAGGTCTGAAATCTGGTATGATTGAGTGGTTTTGTAAATAGATCATCTGGTTGCTCTTGTGTTGGAACATATCTGACATCAAGTTGTTTGGCTAATATTTCTTCCTTGACTGTGAACATCAATTTCAATGTGTTTTGTCCTCGCATGAAAAAATAGATTTGAAGCAAGAGCTGCTGCACTTTGATTATCACACCATATAACTGGACAGGACTGCAAATGTAACCTTAGTTCATCAAACAGATGCTTTAGCCAGATAAGATCAGATGTTGTATCTGCTAATGCCCTGTAATCTGATTCAGAACTTGACCTAGATACAACATTTTTCTTCTTGGAGTTCTAGGTCAGGATGTTTTTACCAAGTAACACACAATGTCCACCTGTACTTCTTCTATCATCACTATTGCTTGCCCAATCTGCATATGAGAAGCCTTCAAGAACAACTCTAGAAACAGGTGTGAAATGAATACTAGTTGCAAATGATCCTTTGAGATATTTTAACAGGTGTTTAGAGGTTGTCCAATGATTTATAGTAGGAGCACGTAAAAGCTGTGACAACTTGATATATCAGGGATAGTAAGAGTGAGATATTGAAGAGAACCTAATATGCTTCTGTACAATGTTTGATTTTGGAAAGGAGCACTATCTTGGAGATGTAGTTTGGCTGCTGGAGAAATAGGAGTAGAGGTAGGTTTGCAGTGTAGAAAGTGAGTTTTAGCTAATATCTCATACAAGTATTTGGACTGTGTAAGAGTTATAGTATTTTTGGTTCTGTTTGCCTCCAGTCCTAAGAAGTAATTGACCTCTCCAAGTGTTTTGAGAGCAAATTTGGCCCCTAACAGCTTGATAAAATGAGTGATACCTAATGAGTCTTCACTTGTAATCAGTATCATCAACATAAATTAGAATAAGTAGTAATTTTCCATCTTTCTTGCTGAAGAACAGGGAGGAGTCAGATTTTGATATTTGAAAATCGATGACAGAAGAACTTGTTTCAGCTTGGCGAACCATGCCCTTGGTGCCTGTTTGAGACCATGGAGAGCCTTGTTGAGTTTGCACACTGTTGTTGGATTTGATGAGTTGACAAAACCTTTGTGTTGACACATATATACATTTTCAGTTAGATATCCATGTAAGAAAGCATTGTTGATGTCAATATGCTGAATGGACTAGTTATAGTGATTGCTAGTGAGAAGACAAGTCTGATTGTGCAGGCCTTTACAACTGGACTAAAAGTTTCCAAGAAATTAATTCCAGCTTGCTGTTCAAGACCCCTTGTAACTAATCTAGCTTTGAACCTGTCTAGTGAACCATCAGCTTTCTGTTTGATTCTGAAAATCTATTTGTTTGAGATCACATGTAGATCTGGTCTGAAAGGAACAAGGGTCCAAGTGTTATTTGCAATGAGAGAAGTGAATTCATCCTGCATAGCTTGTTTCCAATTGGGATCAGAGAGATCCTGAGGGACGATAAATGGTTCTAGGAGAGTTGGAGATGGATAGGCAGTGAAGACCTTTGGTTTGTAAATTCCTACTTTTGACCTAGTTACCATAGGATGACTAAGAGAAGGAGGATGTGATTGAGTGGTGACATTCTGAGGTGATGAAGGTACTATAGGTAGGTCAATGATGAGATTTACACCTGAGTGAGAGTGATTTGATAATTGTGTGGATGGTGAGTTTCCTGTGACTGGTGGATGAGCTGGTGAAGATGTAGGTTGAGATGAAGACTCCAGCTCTGTTGGTTCAGCCCGCGAGCTGAAGGGAAAAGGAGAAGGAGTAGTAGATGGTATTGATGTGCTGCAGGCACTACTGCAAAACAGAGCTACCACGACGCCTCATCCACGACGGTTCTGGAAAACCGCCGTTAAATATGTTTTAACGGCATTTTTCCAGAAAACCGACGTTAAATCTATATCTTAACGGCGGTTATCTTAAAAAATTCGTAGAATCCTACATTCTACGACGGTTTTTTCTGAACCGCCGTAAAACTCACCTATTCTACGGCGGTTATATGTGAGCTGACGTAAAAACTGGAGGCTAGTTTATTTTAACGTCGGTTCACAAACAACCGCTGTAAAAAATTAAACATTCTACGGCGGTTATATGAGAACCGACATAAAACTCACACATTTTACGGCGGTTATTTTAGAATCGCCATAAAAACTCAATATGTCATGTCACCGATCCTCGTCTTGCTCAAGTAAGTTGTTTTGACCGTTGATCAACTTCTCATCCGACGATCTGCATCTTAAACCCTCTATTTCTCTCTTTTTTCCTTTTCTCTTAAAATAAAAGATCCCCTTCCAAACTAGCTAGTATGTTAACTGCTCGACAAAAAAGATAAAACCACCAAACTAAATTAAAACCTAAAAACCAAACTCGTCCTTTCCAATAAACTTCCTTCGAAATCATAATTCCCCTTCTTCCAAGCATTTAACCCTCGCTTCTTCCTCTCCCCTTCTTCTCAAACCCCAATTTTCCTCTTCTCTCTCATTTCCCTTTTCAATCCCATTTCCACCATGAAACTCGCCAACATCATCCCCGGAAAGCTATTCAAACCCAAAAAACCCGATCCATTTCCAAATCCGAAACTGATCCGTCTACCTTCAGCTCTCAGACGACATCCTCCTCCTCCTCTGGAGAGTATTCAAAAAATCGACCGGCTTGTCCATGCCGACCAGCGTCCTGCCATCCTGTTCGGCCAAAATAATATCCACCGATGAGTGGTCCGAGATCTCCGTCGACGTCTACTTCGAGCTGAAGCAGGCATTTGAGATGATTGATCGCGACGGAGATGGTAGTATTAAGAAGGAGGAGCTGGAGGCGCTTCTCCGCGGCCTCAGCGCCGAGCAAGGAGGAGCTTCTCTGCGAATAATTTTATTGTTTTCATTCTTCCTTATTTCTTCTTCTCAACCGTGAACTGCTTCATTTTTCTCTTGCATCTTCTTCTAATCTTCCTCTCAAATATATTGAGAATTTCATTTCAAAACACCCAACCACATCAATTATGTTATTTTCATCATCCAATTCTAAGAACAAGGTGAAAAATCTAAAATTTTGAATTAGGGTTCATATGTTGGGGATATTTCAGGATTTTGTATTCCACTTGATTTTATCTCACATCTTTGTTTCTTATTGGTTATATGTGTATGATTTTGTTTGAGATTAATGTTAGGATCTTTGTTTGTACTTGATTTTCTCTCATATCTTGTTTGGAATTGAGATTAATGATGAGGTTTTCCGAATAGAAGGTACCAGAAATCGTTCCCGTTAGCATCGACCTTAGTTTCCTCTTCCAAGAACATCACAGGCCTGAACTCATCGGGTGTTTTCCATTGGGTCAGGTTGTTATCCAGCCACTAAGCGTTGACTAGGATCTTGCTCTCGGCGGGAACATTGTAGCCGACGAGCTTGGCATCGTGGAGGTTCATGTGGGGGATGAGGAGTGGGATGGCCATTCGGAGACGAAGGCTCTCCTTGACCACGGCTTGGAGGTATGGGAGCTTGTGGGTGTCGGGCTCGGTTATTTGGACTCCTGAGCCTAACATGGTGTCGAATGCTGCACAATCTGTGCTTCACTTGGGTTCTATTTAATTGATATGTTGCGACTGGGCAAGTCTTGAATGATCTATTGTGTGTTTCGGATAGTCAGCTTTCTGAAGTTGCTAAAGATGCAAAAACAACGAAAGATCTGGTTTATGCTAAGGTTTGAGTTCGACGTTGATTGTAATGTTGGGCTGGGCCGAGAAAAGGCTACTGGCTTATCATGAGACGTTTGATAGTGGGAATTTTGTATATGAGTTTAGGGTGATAATGGTTTTGGTGATTTTCTCAGTTTATGTTGCAAAATTCTTGCTTTCATTATTTTGGTGCACCTTCTGTCATTTTTTTTTTACTACTTTCTAGAAGGTATTTTTAAAAGTCCGTTAAAATATACTTTCTAGAAGTTAATTTTAAAAAACCGCCGTAAAATATCCGTTCTGGAAAATTGATTTTCTAGAAGGTAGTTTTCAAGAAACGCTGTTAAAAGTTATACTTTCTACGGTGGTTCAAAAAAATCGCCTTGAAAAGGGCAGTTTTTAACGGCGGTTCAAAAATCGCCATAAACAACTACGGTGGCTCTTTCTACGGTGGTTCAAAAACCGCCGTTAAAAGCCCCCTGGAACCACCGTTAAAACTACTTTCTGCAGTAGTGAGGGCTTTGTAGTTGTAAAAAACTAAGTGTAAGGGAACTCATTTTCATTGAACTCTACTGTAGCAGAGATGTAAATTCTTCCTGAAGAGCTTAAGCATTTGTATCCCTTATGAACAGAGCTATACCCCAGAAAAATGCACTTGGAGGATCTAAACAGGAACTTATTATTGTTATATGGTCTGAGTTATGGAAAACATATGCAACCAAAGACCTTACGGAACTTGTAGTCAGGAATAGAGCCAAATAGTTTCTGATAGGAGTAGGTAGTCTGTTTATAACATAGACCGCAGAGGAAAAAGCATCCCACCAATATTTTAAAGGAATTGTAGCTTAAGCAAGAAAAGACAGACCTACTTCCACAATATGTAAATGTTTTCTCTCAGCCCCGCCATTTTGTTGATGTGTATGAGAACAAGGGTGTTGAGGTTTTATTACTAGTTGGGTTAGAAGTGGAACAAGAGCTCTGTAATCACCACCCTAGTAACTCTTAATGCATTTTATTTTTGTATCAATTGCCTTTCTATGAAGCTGTTGAAGCTTTTGAAGATGTTTAGGGTTTCTGACTTATGTTTGAGTGGAAAAATCCATGTATACTTGCATAATCATCAATGAAGTGAATGTAGTATGTAAATCCATCAACAGATTGTACATGAGAGGGACCCCAAATCAGCTGTGACATGTGTAGAAGCTCCACTGTCAAAGTACCAAGAACCATCATTATTTGAGAAATTGTTACCATAATTATAACCTCTTGTGTGTTGACCAACCAGTGCATGATAAGAATTGTTCTGCGAGCTATGCTGAGAGTTGAAGTTAGACTGTTGAGTGTGATATGGTCCTTGAAAATCCACATCAAATCTTCTGAAGCAGCTACATGATTCAACTTTCCACATAGTTGACGTGATATTCGAGATCCAGAGTTAGAGAATCTACTAGATCGACCTCTGCCACGGCCCCTAGCATAACGAACTCCTCCCATTCTTGCATCTACACCTCGATTGAAGGAAACATATGTTGTTGGATTTTCAACTGAAATGGTCTCCGAATTTGAAAAAGCATGAAGACCAACAGTTTGATGCGTAGTTTGATTTTGAATGCGCATATCATGTGTTTGCAATGCATATTGAACATCCTGAATTATGAGTGCCTCAATTTTGGACGTGAGACTAACAACGACAGATTCGTATTCTAGTCCAAGGCCTCCTAACATCAGAATTTACAACACCTATGGCTAACAATTCATCAGCAATGCCTCTCATTTTTAATATGAAGGCATCAACACTCATATCCCCCTTTTTTAGGATTTGAAGCATAAAGCGGAGTTGCAGGACTTTGGATTTTGACTGAGATTGAAAAAGACAAGTTAAAACCTGCCAGATCTCTGACGCAGTTTGACAACGAGTGACGTGGACAAACATTAACTCGGTTAGAGACGAGATAAGTCAGCTGAACAGTAGTTGATTCTTGCGAATCCATAGTAGATGAGTTGAATTTTCCACTGGCGGATCCAGTAAATTTCTGGAGGTAGAGGATAGAAAATGGGGCGGAGCCAATTCATGCCCTGGGAGCATGTCTTCATATCCATATACTCGTACAGTAGATAAAACTTATAGTTTCCAGTAATTGAAATTATTTCTATCGAGACGCAGAGTGAGTGGCAGAAAATGCCTTAAATTTGTTGTGTCGTCGCCATGAAAAAAAAAAAAGCAGGATCGGAGAAGAAGAAAATTACGCCGGAGAATCACCAGAGGAGAAAACGTGAGCTCGCAAGTTGAAGAGAAAGGCTAGCGAGCTGAAAAAAATGAGCGCGAGCTTAAGAGCTCTGGTAACATATTGAAACTGAAGAGAATATTTTGTAAATTTATTTTTATCATTATGAAACTTGATTTGTGATTCTCTAACGTGTTTGTTTATATACAATTTGTTCTTAGCTTGGTGGCTAAGTTAGCTAACTAATACCTACTTTGTAGCTAACTAACTCTAACAACTTTGACTGACAACTAACTTGTTGACTTTTTACAAAAGACCATAATAATACTAATATGTACGATTTTACTTGTAATTCATGGACGTGTCTACGATATATAAGTGTATTGTATTATTATAATGCAACTGAGTTGACAATTAAAGATCATGTAATAGTATTTTGGTTTTGTCATGCTGGTCCGTTATAAAAGTTGTGCGCATGCTTGGGCATGGTTTTGACACGTCTTTATTTTTTTCCTGATGTTTATTATTTTTTTATTTTATTTTCAATTTTTATATATAACTTTTAAAATTTATTATCTTCTCACTTTTACTATTGGTTCATCAATTGTTATGAATAAATTTGTAATTATTTTATATGATTATTAGGAAATAAAAAATAATGCAATTTATATTAACATGAAATTAATATATTAATAATTGTTTATTTTATGTGTTGAAACCGTGTCGTATCCTATATATTTATTTAAAATAAGTATTCATCCGTGTTGAGTCTAGTCATGTCCGTTCGTGAAAGTTAGGTTTAAACATGGCTGATGCAAAACCATAAATATCGCCGCCCATATGGAGGAATGGTTGATCTTCATGTGTGTAAATGTAAAAGAGAAGAAGAGAAGAAGAAAAAGAATCGGTTGACATTGGATTTCGGCCGATCACAGATCATAAAGATAAAACCTTGTTCTGTTTAAATAAACAATGCGTAGTGAACACTTTCCCCCTTCTCATTGCTTATTTAAATATTTATAAACATATTTTAACTTTTTATATTTTTAATATTTTTTGAGTATGTATAAATTAATTAAATTTCTAACATTAAAAGACAGGATTTCAAAGAAATAAAATATAACTAAAAGGAAATTGTGAGTTCCCATTATGAGGGGAACTTGCAATTTCAGTTTTTTTAGTAGACAAAAAAGTCATCATATAATTTTATTCTCAAGTAATGTAATTTCTTATTATGATAAATATTTATTTTATTTATTTTTTACAATTAATTATATTTTAATTCAATAATAACAATAAATAGTTTTATATAATGTTGTCGTTGGGTGGTCATTGATAAGCCACCAAAATTGGGTGTGATTGAGGTGAGAAGAATATTAAGTATGTGGAGAGAGAGATTAATTAAATTTGATAGATTAGGTAGTTAGGTGTATAATGTTGTTGCTAATATTTGTGGTCTAAGTTAGGTGCTTGGTTGGGCTATATAGCCCAAGGGTTAAAAAAAGGTGATAAAAATAGTAGTATATATTTTGATTTTATTTTGACATAGGCTAGTCCCAATAAAAGTTGCTTATAGCCCATACAAACTATCTCACCATGCATGGTGCAACTGAATCCCACTTTAATATTTTACTCCTTTTGTTTCTTTTTTTATTATTGTTTTAGAGTTTTTGTTCAAACTTAGAAAATATAAATATTTGACTAATACATGCTCAATCAATTAATGATATTCATATTGTTTCTCTTCTTTCACTTTAGTTATCCTATTACCATAACTTTATTTATATTTCTTAAAATAATCGAAGATAAAATTGAAACAAAGTGGTAAAAAAAAATCTAAAACGAAACTTAATTTGTAATAAAATTGAGTTTCTAAAACGATATTTATTTTGAAATGGGGGAGAATATGATAAATATGTATGTTACGTGGGATAATATATAACTTTTTGTCTGATATATATGGATGTTTTGTGTGATTAATATGATTGTATTATATTGATTTTATATTGAGAAAGTTGAAAATTATATTTTATGTATAATGAATATGGATTGTCTATGTGATGAATATATATGTTTTTTTTTTTGTGATGAATATGCATGTAATGTGTAATGAACATGTATGTTTTGTATTGCTCATATATATTTTGAATATCTATCACACAAAATATACATATACATCGTACAGAATATAAATATTCATCTTCGAAGGGATGCGATTAAAAACATTATCGATCGAATCTCGACGACCACTTTGACTAGATTCCATTTGCTAACAACCGTATTCATAAAATATAAGACTCATATTCACACCACACAATATGTATATATCATCACACAATATATATATATATATATATATATAGAAGGAATTGGGTGCACTTAAATGCACCATATACCATCCTGTTAATCCACTCATATTTTTTTTATTCTTATAAACAAACAAAAAGTTTGATCGCAATTCGGAAATCAAAAGTTCCTCTTTCAGTTCGATTTGCAAGTCCTTTAAAGTTAAGTGTTTCACCCGAAAAATATACTAACGCCTGAGACCAGTA
Source organism: Phtheirospermum japonicum (assembly GCA_014905375.1). Taxonomy (NCBI): domain Eukaryota; kingdom Viridiplantae; phylum Streptophyta; class Magnoliopsida; order Lamiales; family Orobanchaceae; genus Phtheirospermum; species Phtheirospermum japonicum. The sequence goes on from BMAC01000155.1 coordinate 281,609, forward strand.
CTTCGCCCTGTGCACGCCTGACCTGCACCCAAAAACACGTCAGAAAAGGACCACCGGAGGTTTTCCGGTGGAAACCTCTCCGATGCTTATGTTAGATAAGCGTGTGGAGTATCTTAGTGCACAAGAAAAAGTAATACGCAAGAATGGCATACCTTCTTCAGCCTTGAGGCTGAGGTATTATAGTTTCCTCAGTGGGGACCCCGCCCGGGATCTCGGAAATACTCGCCGCGAATCAAGGGCTGTTGCGCAACTAATTCTGACAAGTGGTCCCACCTTTCCCCTTTGAGGAGGTCAGGATACCAGACCTGTCTTGATCCTGCTCTCTTTAGGTTATCTCATAGGTCAGGGTATCAAACCTGCCTTAATCCCGTTCTCTAAGGATTATTTTGTAGAGAATCCATACCCGGTCAGGACAATTCCTGAGCAGTAACGATCCTTCTTTCGATATATCTCTAACCCTTTTCCGAGAGGACCGAGTCAGACCTTCCATAAGACTGGTCTGGCCAAATCTCCTGTATTTTCCTTAGTAATCATAATTCAGATCTACCCCTATCCAGGTCTGGCTATTCAGGCCACATCAACTCCTCCCTGTTAGAAGAGTTTTAGTGGTGATGAATAAGTCATCGGGTTCTTGGCTTGGTCTTATTGGAAATCGATTCAATTATAAGTTTCAATGTGTTTCAGGCTTAGAAAAGTAAAGGAAAAAAAAAGCAATTAAAATAGCTAATCTAAACTAGGAATTGAAAGTGCAAGTTGGTAGGAGGCCTCGTCGGATACCTTAACATGAGAATGCAAGAAATTAATGAAAACAAGTAGAAACAAGCATTGTTTCACCAAGTACAAGCATGCATGCACAAGGTACAACTATGCATAAAAACTCAAATAATGCAAGTTTACTAAAATTGAAAGCATGAATGGATAAAGCAATGAAAATAGACAGGAAAGTTTAAGACTTTATGAAAAATAACAAGTAATGAAGACTAGATCTAAGATTAAGTATGAAACAAAGCACAAAAAATTAATTTAAAATAAAGCATGTGAAAAACTCGAAATCAAGACGATTCAAGACCCGATCTATGATCTAGACGTGTCACTCATCTGGATTCCATAGACAATTCATATGTTTCATCATGAATTGAAGGTGCAAAGAAAAAAAGCATAAAATGAAGAACAAAGCATGGAAATAAAGAACAAGCATGGAAATAAAGCATAAAACATGAAATTGAAAGGAAACTTACTTGAATTAAAGGAAAGAGTAGCAAGCTTGAATCAAATTGCATCAAAAGTAACAATACAAAGGATATTTGGATTCTTCTTAGGCTTACAAACCCAAGGCCAAGCATGAAAGTAAATCTAAATCTAGAAAAGTAATTACATCAAAGCTTGAAATTGAATCTAAAACCTAAGAGAGAGAAATTAGATCTTAAAAGCTAGAGAGAGGATTTTTAATCCCCAAACCCATGCTTGGGTTGGGAGAAAAATGAGAGGTCCCTTACAAAATGAAAGAGAGGTTCTATTTATACAAGTTAATTAGGGGTAAATGGGTCAATTATGCCATATGAGCTTGGATTTCCATATATTGACCAAATCTGACCCAAAATGGTCAAAATAGACCATTTGGGTCAAGTTTGGCTCGATTGGCTCGGCAAATTTGCAAGGTGTCTCGACATGGGCTGAGATGGCTCGACGCTGGGCGGGCTGGCTCGGTCGTCCTTGGCAGCTGTCGGCAGGAGCTTGCGGGCATGGCCGAGAGTTCATGGCAGGCACGCGCAGTTGCGCGTGGGACTCGGCAGGCATGCGCGCAGTCGATCGACTGGCTCGGCAGTCGATTGACTGCCCTCGACAGGATGGGCGTGTATGGCCACTCTCTGAAGCGCAGTCGATCCAGCCCTCGACATTCGATTCGACTGCTGGGCAGTCGATCGACTGCGCTCGGCGTTCTCGGCAGCTGGCGCGCGCAGGTCCTTGGCAGGCTCGGTAGGCGTGGGCGCTGTGTCTCGGCAGGTGCTCGGCAGGCGTGGGCGGACACTGGGTAACCCAGTGTCAGCCATGATATTTCAAATCGAGCCCCGATTCCGCTAAAACTCCAATCGTAAGCCCATACTCAACCATATCCAGACTAGAATACTTCAAAATACCTAATTTAAACATAAAATTAATTAATTAAGATTAAAATAATCATATTAAGTAGAAATTCAAAAAGAAACATGAAAAACAACAAAACGAGAAAACAAACAAAAAACCTAATAAAACTCGACCAAAAAACTACTAAAATCAATATAAAATCCTAATTGAAAACACGAGAAAAACACCACAATTACATGCAAAACAACTACCCCACACTTATCGGTTTGTTCGTCCTCGAACAACGAAAAGAATCGAGAGTGAACATGCAATGAACATAGTGTAAAAAAGAGAAATCCTTGTGCTTATCCGTATTAATATGATGGGATTATCAACATAAACTCGCTAGTGTCAAGCATTGCGCGTATTACTCTTTCTCAAATGCAAGCCAAATCGATGACTTCTTCACAAAAGGAAATTTGAGGGTATTCGCTCAAGTGTATATACGACGTGTATACGCTCAAGTCGGACAATGCATGCACCTTGTCAAGATTTCACAAATCGAACGCTCAATATTGCTCATAGTACATGACCAAATAAAAATCGAAAGAGGTCTTTATTATGGGTTGTAATGTTGGCTCTTTGGTAAGGTATGAAATATTTGGATATAGTGGCTAACACATGATTAAACGTGATCAATAAAATACAAAAATCCTATCTTCTAAAACTCGAAGCTTATAATCGCTTCACCTTTCCCAATTCACCACACCTTCATTCGAAACCCTTTCATTCACCCACGTTCCCGACTTTTAATTTCTCAACACTTAGAAGCTTTTTGATTTTTCTTCTTTTTACTAAATTTTGTCCTTTTGAATTAGGCTTTTCACATGAACACACGCTTTATCACTTTTCATGATTTGTGTTGGAGCTTTATTCTCTTTTTATAAGCTTCTCAAAAACCAAAACCCACGATAGATTTCTCTCACATTTCTCGTCAACTAACAACATACCCTCTCACCTCACAATTTAAGGAGATATAAGAGCTAAAATCGAGCTCGGCTAACAAGAAATGGGATAAAGGCTCAAGGGGGGCTCGTTTGGGATTTTTAAAGTAGTTTAAAATGTATGGATATGGCCGGAAAGAGGGTGATATATGTGCCTCGAGGTCATTTTCAAATTCAATCATGTACGAGCAAAACCAAACCTCCTCAATAAAATTTCAATAAAAACACAAGCAAGCCGATAAATCACACAAGGCTACTCACTAGTTTGCACCAAATTTGGGAGCGAATCAAAAGAGATTTTAGAGCGTTGCAATATTTTCACGAGAAAATGTTGATTATATATATATATATAGGCGGGTTTGGACGAAGCACAAAAATTTAACTCCTTACACAAGAGGCCAAAAACATGCAAAAACTCGACAAGTAAACTATTCAAACTTCCAAGTATGTGGAGTTGTTCAACAATGTAATAAAGACACAAACGACACAAAAATCGACCCAACCATATAAATGCGCAAATAGTAAGCGTCACTTCGCCAAGGCTCGAGTTAAGAACAACAAAACATGCATTGTAATACCCGGACCCTAACCACCTACCCACCCCACACTTAAACCATGCAATACCCTTATCGCATTTCAATGAAAATCAAGTAAAAGGAGGATGAATAGAAACTTCCTCAACCGAGCGAGTTTAGGTCGAGCTCGGTGGGGTCCACCTAGGCATCTAAGCAATCTAAGCAAAAGTCGAGCATGGCTAGTATCTCCCGGCTCCACGAACACTACCACTTTTATCAATCATCCAGGTCGAAGTCGGAAAATAAAACCTAGAAAAGAAAATCACAAAAAATCAAAAACATAATAAAATATGTACATAAAACGAAACCAAAGGTTCAAAAGAACCAAAATAATTTTTTTTTATTTTTTTTTATTTTTCAAATGTTTTTGGATTTTCATAAAACAAGAAAATAAGAAAGGAATAAACGAGAAGAACTTGGGTTGCCTCCCAACAAGCGCTTGTTTTACGTCATTAGCTCGACGTACTCCATTTTGATCAAGGTGGAAAGATAACGAGAGGGTCCACCAACATAATCTCCTCCTTGTCGGGAGGATCCACTCTTTGGATTGTCCTTGGCACATTGCATAGCTCATATAAGATCCGCCAAAAAGCAAACGTTCCAAATGGGCAAATGAGACTCATCTCGGCTAGGTCCTCAGGTGGGATGGTGGTTTTAAAGTGACCCGATGACTGATCGAGAAAACAAAAGGAATAGTGGCCGGCTAGCTTGTTCAACCTTTGATCGACAAATGAGGGAGGGAAATGATCTCTCTTGGTAGCCGCATTAAACTTCTTAGAATCGATCAACATCCTCCAACCCGTTGAAGCCCTCATGGTCAACAATTCTCCGTCTCCATCCTCGAGAACTAACGAGCTGCTCGTCTAGGGCACCATGTGAATGGGATTCACCCACTCACTCCCGGCGAGTACGAACATCAAGCCCTCCAACAACAACCTCCACATCCAGACTCTCATCATATCATCAAGAATCAAAATCGAAGGGCTAACTCTCTCGACCACTCCCAGTTTCCAATAAATAGCAAGTGTAGTTTTTTGTGGTGTTGAAATATATCAACGGGTTCACGGCTTGATATTATCGGAAACCGATTCAATTCAAGGATCAAAGTGTTTCAAGCTTGAAAAATTAAAGGGAAAATGAAAATAAAGCAATTAAACTAACTAAACTACACTAGGAATTTAAATAACATATTGGTCATATGCCTCGTCGGATGCCTCAAATGGAAAATGCAAAGCAATAAAGGAAATAAGCAAGAAAATGCATTGTTTCACCAAGTACAAGCATGCAAGCACAAGGTACAACTATGCATAAAAACTCAAATAATGCAAATTTACTAAAATTGAAAGCATGAATGGATAAAACAATGAAAATAGACGGGAAAGTTTAAAACTTTATGAAAAATAACAAGTAATGAAGACTAGATCTAAGATTAAGCATGAAACAAAGCACAAAAAATTAATTTAAAATAAAGCATGTGAAAAGCCCAAAATCAAGACGATCCAAGACCCGATCTATGATCTAGATGTGTCACTCATCTAGATTCCATAGACAATTCATATGTTTCATCATGAATTCAAGGTGCTAAGACAAAAATCATAAAATGAAGAACAAAGCATGGAAATGAAGAACAAGCATGGAAATAAAGCATAAAACATGAAATTGAAAGGAAACTTACTTGAATTAAAGGAAAGAGTAGCAAGCTTGAATCAAATTACATCAAAAGTAACAATCCAAAGGAGTATTTGGATTCTTCTTAGGCTTACAAACCCAAGGCCAAGCATGAAAGTAAATCTAAATCTGGAAAAGAAATTACATCAAATCTTGAAATTGAATCTAAAACCTAAGAGAGAAAATTGATCTTAAAAACTAGAGAGAGGATTTTTAATCCCAAACCCATGCTTGGGTTGGGGAAAATGAGAGGTGTTTTACAAAAATGAGAGAAGTCTCCTCTTTATACTACATTTAATTGGGTTTAGATGGGCCAAAATAGCCTTAGAGGCTTGAAATTCCAGGGTTTGACCAAGTTTGACCCGTAGGCACCTTCCTAGACCCTTGGCTAGATTTTGGCACATTTCGGCTCGAGATGGCTCGATGCGGCTCGGCCATGGCTGAACCTAGGCGCTGCTGGGCACAGGTGGCCGGCAGGCTGGGGCAGGGCTTGTGGGCGTGGGCGCTGGGCTTAGGCGCTGGTAGGCGAGCGTTTAGGCAAGCGCCTAGGCGCAGAAATGGGTGACGCTAGGCGCTGGCTGTGTGCGGAGAGCTCTCGGCAGGGTGTTGGGCAGCTTCGGCAGAACGCGGGCGCGCTGCTCGGCAGGCGACGAGCGGCTTCGGCAGGCGTGCACGGGCGAGCTGCTAGGCGTGAAATTAGGCCTTTTTTCTTGCGCCTAGGGTGTTGGCGTGAGAATAGGCCATCCTAGGCGAGGCTAGGCCACTATTCCAGAAAGTTTGCCCATTTTGGAGCATCTTGGTACCTATTTAGGCTAGGCTTGAATTTTTTATCTCCATGCCTTAACTTGATTTCAAAGCCTTAAGCCACCTATTAAATGAGAATTTTAAATATCAAAATCCAAGAATTACACCAAACCTCAAGGTAATTGAACCAATTAACCCATTAAAATAGAAAATCAACAAGTCAAGTGAAAAATAACAAAACAAGAAAAACCACATAAAAACTTAATAAAATTCTATTAAAAACTACTAAAATAAACATAAAACTCTAACTAAAAATACTAGGAAAAACACAACAATTACATGCAAAACACTCCCCCCAAAATGGTTGGGGTAGATCGGTAAAAGCTCAAGGCTTTTGGGAGTAAATGAGGTCCCACACGCCTTTTCTGTTTCTCGTACCTGCACGAATCCCTAAAAATCCGCCTGGTAACCAGGCCTAATCATTAGCATTATTGGCGCCGGTCCATATCTGCACGCCTTACCAAGTACTGTACCACTGGCAAGTCAACGGCGTGTGACCTACCCTAGGACAGTTGGCGTTCCAGCTCACCACCCAGGGTACTGTTCATTTGCCCAGCATTAAATGCGTGAATCCCATCAAATTCTGCTTTTTCTTCGATTTTCATTTTTTGAAATTATCTACTTACCTTTTATTCCCGCCGTGCTCTCTCTCCTCTTCACTTTTCGTGTTTTCTATTTTTGCAAAAACTCTCGAGCTTCATTTCTCTCTCTAGCAGCCCAATGAATTCAAGCTTTTAACTTTTCCGATCACCTTCAAATACCAGGTACTTTTTTGATTTCCTATTACTTTTTCAATAATGTCAGGGTCGTCATCTCCGCCCGCCGCTCTTCCTGTTAATTCATCTTCCCCGGCGGCGTTAAGCCCCCCCTTTTCGCCGTCTTCTCTCTCGGCAGCCGCGGCTGCCGCCACTTCTTCCTCATCGTCTCTAGAATATCCTTCGCTAGTCCCTGATCATCCAAAGATTACCTCCATCCTCAGTAATAGATCTATTGAGGAAATTCGCCATAAATATAAATTTTTCGAACAACTTGATCCTTATAGCCCTCCGGCGGGTATTCTGGCGTGTCAGGCGCCGACTGACTGGCTAAATTTCTACGTCGATCAATTCCAGGCGGGTTTGCGCCTTCCTGTAAACCCTTTGATGCTGGAAATCACTGCAATGTACAAAATACCTGTTTTTTCAATTTACCCCTAACTCTTTTTGAATCATAGTGAGTTATAATCTGGCCATGCGGTATGCTGGTCTGAATCCCACAGCTCAGACCTTCTACCAGCTCTACTAGGCTAAGAGATCCTACCCCAACTTCTTCTATCTCAGCGCCAGACCTGGAGTTCATTTCTTGCATGGGCTCCCTTCCTCCAACAAAGCCTTGAGGAAGAAATTCTTTTTTGTCTACTGTGACGGAGACTGGGGTTTTGACCCTAAACCCATCGAGAAGCTACCTTCATACAATCATCTATCCGCTGCAGACAGGTCTCCTTGTTTGCAAAAAATCATTTTCACCCTTAACGGGAATCCTCTTCACGTAACTGAACTCCTACTTCCCTTTGTTTTTTGATTTTCTCAATGAGCAGCTAGAAACGGGCCCTTTGACCCGAAAGATTGGTAAAATCCCTTTTATCCTGGTCTGTTCTTTATACTTAATTTTCACAAGTCTTATCATATTCTTTTCTCTTTCAGAAAGCATGATGCGACAAATGATTGCGGCTCGTAACCAAGGAATAGGAGCTGCCCCAGAACTGGGGGCTCAGGAAGTAGGCTCCTCCTCCTCTCCCCAAATCCAGGGCTCCAATCCTCCTTGAGTGCCAAGCTCCAGCCCTCCTCGGTTGCCTCCTCACCTACAGTGGCAGCGAGCCCCACTTCTGAATCTGAGGAGGATGACACTCCCTTGGCCAAGAGGCCCAGAACAACTCAGGCGGGCGCGCCCCCTCAGTCACGGCACCGATCACCCGCAGCACCAAACCCTCAACTACGGCAGTTCTGAATTGCTCAGGAGATGTGGCGCTTCGGCACACGCGTGGGCAATGTTCATCCGCAGACTTGCAGGTCCTGAAGAAGATGAGTGACCGCGAGCTTCTGGAGTCGTGGTGCCAGGATGAGGCTCAGGTAAATTCTTCCTTCACTTTCTTCTACCTCTTTTATCTTCCGTTAGTGTATTAATCCCTCCTTTTATAATCAGGCTGAGGCCAAGAGGGTTGTCCTGGCTACTCGGGCTGCAAGATCTACGATACAATTTGACGTGATCAAGGAGAATAAAGAGTTACACGAGAAGGAGCAGCATTTTCGTGCTCTGGCCAATGAGCGAGGGGTTGAGTTGAAAAATCTAAGGGAGGAGCTTGCCGAGGTGAAGAAGGCCCAGGTCAAGGTGGTGGATATGGATCATTCCGAGGCACGGGATGAGGCACTGGCTGAGGCGAGGAGCCTAGCTGACGAAGCCATGGCAAAAGCCAGAGAAGGATGGGAGACTGAATTTTTAAACTTTGAAAAGGGTTTAAAATTAGTCCACATCGCTAGGGAGGAGGCCCAGAAAGCTTTCTTGGATTCCAAGGCGCTCTACTCATTGCTCGTTCCAGAGGAAATGGGTTACCATTACTTTGCTCTGGATGATCAGGCCAAGTGGGCTTCAGGCCATCCCGGGGTTCCTTTCGATCGAGAACTGCCTCTGGAGACTCCCCCGAGCCCACCTCTTTTACCTTTGCTTTAGAGCGGGAACATCTGCATACCCTCGGGGCAGCTGAGTTTGCCGAGCATATCCTCTCCCTTCTCCACTCTCCTGCATCAGATCAGCCTCAACCAGACCAGGTTCTCGCCCTGGTCCTTCCTGCCTCTTCTCCTTCCCCAACCTTCGCTGGTCTGGGTGAGCTGCCAGGTGGAGCTTCACAAGGCGCCCTAGCAGAGGAGGTGGTGGAGCAACTTGCCGAGGAGCTGGATGCTGGGGTTTAGGGTAGCTCCTTTTGTTTTCTTTGATCAGATCTGTTGTTTGCCTGTGTGGATGGTCTGTCTTTATTTTTTTCCTGGATTTGTACGATTGAACAATCTTTAATGACAATGAATGTTTTTTGTCTTGTAATGACTCTTGAGATTCTAGGGTTTCCCGATTTTCCGAAAACCCTAGTACTTTTTATTCCTTGGCACGTGCCTCTTTCCCCTTTATATATGTGAACCTATGATTTTTAACTTTCAATTTCCCCAATGACTTCTCCTTCCCTTCTTGAAGAACTCGACACCGTGAAACGAAAAAATCTCTCTCTGTTTCTCGAAAATTTCAAACTCTCCGACAAACTGTCCGCTCTCCGGGAGAAAATCAACTACATGTGCCGGCTCCTGGAGAGGAAAAGGCAGAAGAAGCGTAACTACAAGCGAGAGTGTGCCGAGCTTCGTCAGCTGAACTGTCAATTGCAAGAGGAGAAAGCTGATTTGACGGAATTGGTGAACCGGTTGACTATTGCCGCCGGAGAGGCCCACGCTATCTCTTAGCGGGCCGACAAGTATCGCCAGCGCTACCACGAAACTAAGCGCGAGCTGTGGTGTGTCCGTCGTATTCTAGCATCTGATCGGAGGGCTTCTGCCTCTCATGGCTGAATGTTTCGGGAGCTTTTTGATTTTTTTTTTGTTTCTTCTGATCATTTTCTGTATTTGTAATCAGCTTTGCCAGTTTTCATAGAAGGTGTGTGCAAATCTTTGTTGTATTGCCAGAGTTTTTTGTGATGAATGAGCAAGTGGTTTCTTTAAGAATTTTTGCCAATCTTTAGCTACTTCTTGTTATATCTGTTTAATCAAATCAAGCGAGTTAGGGCTTTCAAGTTTAGCCAATCCTGGCTTTTGAACTTACCGTCAGGTTTGGAAAATTGAGGCATCCGCCTTTGGCCAGATCTGGCTCAAATAAAATCAAGCATTTTCATGGGCATCCACCTGTAGCCACTACTTTCTTAGGTTGATAACCAGGTCAGGTACCTTCACAGGTACCCTCCCTTAGCCAATCCTGGCTTCATCTGTCAATCAAGTCAGGAATCTTCCTGGGCGTCAGTCCTTAGCCAATCCTGGCTTCATCTGACAATCAGGTCAGGAATTTTCCTGGGCATTGACCCTTAGCCAATCCTTGCTTCATCTGACAATCAGGTCAGGAATTTTTCTAGGCGTCGGCCCTTAGCCAATCCTGGCTTTATCTGACAATCAGGTCAGGAATTTTTAGGAGCATTCGCCCTTAGCCAATCCTGGCTTAAACTGACAATCAGGTCAGGAATCTTCCTGGGCATCGGCTCTTAGCCAATCCTGGCTTAAACTGAAAATCAGGTTAGGAATATGGGGCATCCGCCCTTAGCCAATCCTGGCTTTAGAGAAATCCACTAGTTGGCCAACAAGAATGAACCTGCATTATGATTACATAAATAAACTTTCTAAAATCAAATTACACACAAAATTTACATAAATTATAAATATTCCATGCTCGGGGTATCTCAACCCCATCCATTTCTTCCAGTTTGTAATCACCGCCAGCCAAGACCTGTGTAACCCGAAATGATCCCTGCCATGTAACCTCCAGTTTCCCCTGAGTTTTTCCTAGGTCAGCCCATCGCAAGACAAGGTCTCACACCCGGAAATATCTTCGTCGGACTGTCTTGTTATAAGCTGCCCTAATTCGTCCTCGCACGTGCTCCATCCTGACCGCTACCTGGTCTCTTTTCTCTTCGATTAAATTTAGCGCGTCCTGCACCAATGCGTCATTTTGATTTTCATCGAAGTTCTGTATTCGGTGGGTTTCAAGGCTGATCTCCGTGGGGATGATGGCGTCCATGCCATAAACCAAGCTGAAGGGGGTTTCACCCGTGCTTTCCTTAGGATTGGTGCGGTAGGCCCAAAGCGTCGGACTTGTCTCCTCCACCTATTTAACCCCTGATCTTTCTAAGCATGATTTGATTCCTTGGACAAGGATGCGGTTGGTCACTTCAACTTGTCCGTTCGCTTGCGGATGGTAAACAGATGTGAAGTGTTGTTGAATTTTCATCTTAGTGCACCAAACCTTGATTTTGGCTCCCATGAACTGGGTACCATTATCCGAGACGATGACCCTTGGAATGCCAAATCGGCATACGATATTTTTCCAGACGAAGCTCATCACCGCCTCTTCCGTTATTCTTTCCAGAGCTTCGGCCTCCACCCACTTGCTAAAGTAATCGATGGCTACAATTAAAAATCTATTCTGGGCTGGAGCCATTGGAAATTGGCCGACCAGGTCTATCCCCCACTTCGCGAAGGGACAGGGAGAGCTCATTGTCATGAGATCCTCTGCTGGTTGGTGTATCAAAGGGAGACATCTTCTGGTATTTCTCACATCTCCTAACAAAGTCCTCAGCCTCTTTCCGCCGCGATGGCAAAAAATAACCAGCTCGCATTATCTTACTGGACAAGGCCCTTGCTCCCATATGATTGCCACAACAACCCTCATGGACTTCTTTGAGGATATGGGTACCCTCGTCTAAGCGCAGACACCGCAATAAGGGCCACCCAAATCCTCGTCGAAACAACGTCCCTCTGATCAAACAGAATCGGGCATACCTGGTTCTCACCTTCACTCCTTCCTTCTTGTCTTCTGGAAGCTCTCCCTTCTCTAGATATGCTTTGATGGGTGAACGCCAGTCCTCTCTTTCATCCACCGAATATACTTGCTCTTTTCCGAATTCTTGATCTGCCATCAATAAAGTGATCACTCTTTCCTGGCAATCCACAACTGAACTAGCCACCTTAGCCAAATAATCCGCTCTTGTGTTTTCTTCTCTAGGGATTTGAAGGACAGTTAAAGCCTTCATGTCTTTGGCTAGTTCCTTGAACCGAGCTAGATATCTCTGCATGTGTTCATCTCTCGTCTCGAAATCACCACTTATTTGTCTACACACCAACTGCGAATCAACCTTTGCGCATACCTGCTCTGCCCCCACGTCTTTTTCCATTTGAAATCCTCTCAAAAGTGCCTCATATTAAGCCGCGTTATTGGATAAAGCATAGTACATTCGTACTACGTATTCAGTAAACACACCTGTCGGGTCAATTAACACTATTCCTGCACTACAGCCCTGGTTTCCTACTGAGCCATTCGTAAAAGCCTGAGCTTTAATAGCTGTTCTGGCCTCAAAGGTTATATCAAACTCGCTGAGCTCAATTATCCACTTGAGCAGCTACCCTGACGCCTCTGGCTTGTCTATGATAGCTTTCAACGGTAGGTTGGTCCGCACTATTATGTTATGTGAGAGAAAGTATGGCCGCAACTTGCGCGCTGTACTGACCAGAGCCAGCATTACTCGTTCCACTTCTACATACCGAACTTCAGCATCGTGCTGTACCTTACTCCAATAATACACCGGCTTCTATATTTTGCCTTCCTCTGTAAGCAAGACAGAGCTGACGGCCTGTTCTCCTACTTACGGGTATAAAGTTAAAGGCTCACCCTGGATGAGCTTGGTGAGTAACGACATACCGCTAGGTGCTCTTTCAACATCCGGAAAGCTTCCTCACATTCATCACTCCACTAAAATCGAGACTTTTTCTGTAAGGCCTGGAAGAATAACAAGCTTTTTTCAGCTGAGCGGGAGACGAACCTACTCAAGGCATTAATTCGACCTGCAGACATTACATTTCCTTGACATTTTTTGGTGCCTGAATTTCCATGATGGCTCTTACCTTTTCCGGGTTGGCATCGATCCATTTCTCAGTAACCATGTACCCCAGGAATTTGCCAGCTCTGACCCTAAATGCACACTTTTTGGGATTGAGCTTCATCCTGTATTTCCTCAAGGTATCAAAGGTTTCTTTCAAATCATCTACGTGCGAGGTTGCTTTCACGCTTTTGACTAACATGTCATCCACGTATGCCTCCATATTCCTCCCCAACTGCATTTTGAACATCTTATCCAGTAGTCACTGATACGTGGCACCTGCATTTTTTAGCCAAAACGGCATGACCACGTAACAGTACGTTCCTTTCGGGGTTATTAAACTAACCCGCTTCCAGTCCTCCTCTGCGAGCCTGATCTGGTGATTCCCTTGTGAGGCATCCATCATGCTTAATAGTTCGCAGCCAGACGTAGAGTTAACTAATTGGTCTATCCTAGGAAGAGGATAGTGATCCTTGGGGCATGCACGATTAAGATCGCGGAAATCTATACAGATGCGCCAATCGTCCTGGGTTTTAGGGACCAGTACTGCATTAGAGAGCCACTCAGGAAATTGTATTTCCTAAATGTGCTTAGCTTTCAGCAGTTTCAACCTCGGCCTTAATGATTGCCTCTTTTCTGGCCCAAAATTCCGCTTTTGTTGCTTCACTGGTTTTTCCCCAGGGCTGATATTGAGGTGGTGTTCAACAACTGCCAGGTCTATACCCAAAAGGTCTTGAGGACTTCAGGCAAAGACATCCGCATTACTCCTCAGAAATCGGACCAGGTCTACCAAGATTTCCGGGCTTAACGTCGTTCCCACTCGCACCACTCTGCTATCGTCCCCTGGGACCACTTCTACCATCCTAAGACCTTCTTCTCTCTGAGCCATATCTGGTTGTGTTTTCTCTACCCTATAGCTCTTTTGTTTTATCGTTCCTCCTCATTACGCCGGACGCACTTAACATATGTTTGCCTGGACGCATACTGATCTCCCCTGACCTCGCTTGTTGCATCCTGCGCGGGAAACTTCATCTTCATATGGTATACTGAAACCACCGCTTGGAACTGACTCAGGGATGGTCGTCCTAGCATAACATTGTACGAAGATGGTGTATCTACCACTAAGAACCGTACTGTCTCAGTCATTCTATACGGCTCTTCAACCAGTGTTACCAGAAGTCTAACTGCTCCCAAGGGTTTCAAGGCTCCCCCTGTAAACCCTACTAATGAAGTTGTCACTTCCTCCAATTCCACATCCGGCCTTATCTGCCGATAACAATCATAGAAAAGGATGTCGGCAGAGTTTCCTGTGTCAACAAATACTCGCTTCACATTATAATTCGCGATGGTGGCCGTTATGACTAAGGCATCCATGTGAGGAGCGAAGATACCATCCTCATCTTCAGAGCCGAAACATATGCTCTGACTTGGTGCTATATGTCCCACCTCTCGCGTCTTCCTGATCAGGTCTCTTGCAGCTCGGACATAGCTATGTTGAGTTCGTTTAGAATGCTCATCCCAATCACCACCCGTGATCATCTGGATTTCTCCTCGTATGATCTGGGCCTGGTTGTTTCGTTTTCTGCCATTCCGCTCATTATCCTGTTCATGCTTGCTCCCCTGGGGCCGATCCCGACTGCGATAGCCAGACCTGGACTCTTCTCTCCTCATCTTCACATATTCTTTAAGGTACCCAGCTTGTACCATTCTCTCCATCTCATCCTTCAAATGAGTACATTGATCCGTATCATGCCCGTATTCATTATGGTACCTACAGAACCGGTCAGACCTTTCCTTTCTCGGCTTCGGAGAGTAAGTCTTAGGCCACTTGAGATCGGGATATCTCTCGATTGCCTGCAAGATCTCCCCCTGAGGGGTCTCTAGGGGCGTGTACTTGTCAAAGCGAGGTCGTCCTCCAGCCAGATCTGGCCTGGACCTCTTAATCGGCACTCTATCCTCTCTTTCATACTTATCTCTTTTCTTCTCTCCCTCTTCCTTAAATTTTAAGGCCTCTTCCAAGTGAATGTAATTCTCTGCCCGCTCCAAGAGCTCTCCAAACTTCAGTGCTGGCTTTACTACCAGTGACTGGAAAAATTCTCCTCTCCTGAGCCCTTGTGCTAACGCGTTAACCAAGAGTTCTTCCGACGCAGATGGCACTTCCAACTTTGCATTCGTGAACCGATTGATATATGCACGCAAGCTCTCATTCTCCTTCTGCTTTAGACTGAACAGTTCCAGTGGCATTTTCTGATATTTCCTACAACTGGTAAACTGATGCAGAAATGCGGAGCTAAACTCGGCGTCAAAGTTGTTAATAGAACGCGGCGGCAACTGACTATACCAGAGTTGGGCTGATTTAGTGAAGGTCATTGGGAAGACCCGACACATGACCGCATCTGAGAATTTGTGCAAAGCCGCTGCAATTTCAAAACTGCTCAGGTGATCCCAAGGGTCTGTTGTCCCATTATATTCGAAGCCCAGGGATCTACAGGAGGCCATCACATCATCACGCATGACCTCCTCAGTGAACGGCGTGCACCTCCGCATCGGGATCATGCTCGCCATTTTCTTCTTAAATTCTCTTACTTCTTTCTGCAGATTTTGCATCTGCTCGGCGAGGCCTGGATTAGCCTGACTCGACATTTCACTGTCCGAGGTGGAGAGATTCTCTTCTCCGTCCTGCAGGGGGGTTCGAACCGTGCGCTGGCCGCACGACGGTTCCGCTTCCGATAGTGGAACTGTCCGGACTGGGGGTGTTCTAGATTGCAGCTTTGAGATCTCCGCAAGCTTCTTCTCCACAGCCACTTCCACGGCTTTTCCGATGAGCTCAGATAGCTGCCTGAGGAAAGTTTCGTTCAGCGATCCACCTTCGGCGGGCGTGGATCCGCCAGAGGGGGGTGGCACAGTGCCTAGTCCGGTTGCTGCCGATGGTTCTGCCCCCTCTGGCCTCGTTGTTGATGGCCCTGTCGTCCGTGGCATGCCCCACGGTGCGGTGGAACTGGGAGTACCACCCAGTTCCCCCACCAGATTTCATCGTAACCCATCTGAAACCATCCAACTTCTCACGTCTTAGCTTTGATTTTTCCCACAGACGGCGCCAATTATTTCACCCGAAAAATATACTAACGCCTGAGACTAGTACTTCGCCCGGTGGATCTTTTCCCTTGGTCGTTTGCCCATCTTAATTCGGCTAGAATCTTCTACAATTTTGGACTATTTTTGGTTAATTGTTAGGGTTGAAGGAGTGTAGGTTTTCCAACGTAGATTTAGAAAGGATTTGAGAGGTTATGAGTGGGATGAAATTTTAGAAATTGACGATTTATCTGCTCGAAGATTACGGTTTATTGGAAGGCAGAATTTCTTAGAATTTGCAGTTTGACATTTTTAACTCTCATTTGGCAGTTCAAATGGTTCTAATTATTAATTCTTTTTTTAGATTTGTTATTTACATTTTAATAGTAGTCATTAAATTAAATTATTAAATAGGGTATTACACCTCAAGTCGACACATAAGAAAAGTTTTTCAAAATCCAACTATATATATGTGCGTGTATTTTCAATGTTTTAATTTTATAATTATAAATTAAGTTATTAATTTTATCAGATCGCAAATTGAGAAAAATTTCTATGTATATGTATATATATGTTCAATGTTTCAATCTATAATCATAAACGAGGTTATCAATTTTATTAGATCGCAAAATAAGAAAGAATTTGATATATATTCTATCTATCTGTATATATATTTTCAATGTTTCAATCTATAGTCTAATTTGCTTTGCATGATGTGTCTAGTAAGTTTATATAAGAACATATTTTGCTTTGCATGATGTGTCAAGTAAGTTTATATAAGAACATATAGACAATTGAACAAAGAACCTAGGAGTAAATAAAGAAAATTAACAAACTTTCAAAAATAGAAAATAACAAAGCCTAATATTCAATAACACTGTAGTAACTAGTTTAGAAAAGTGAAAGAGTTCGGAATGAAATTGTTTATTCGTCTAGTGTATCATTATTCGATATTGCAAACTCGCTGCTACGGCAGTGAATTGCTAAAGCACTGTACAAATCATAAGAAATCACTGAGAAATCATTTTCAACAGCACTACAAATCTGTAAATTATATTAGATATCAAGTCCTTGCAATGCAATGTACACACGATTATTCACCAATCAGAATCATAGGTTATAGAAAAAACACGGTCAATTCTCAAACATATAAAAATATAAACAAGCTATTTGGAATATTGTATAATAGTTCCGTTTTCATGTTAAAATCAATGTACGTAAGATAAGGTAACACCTAACATCATTGGGTGTATATATAAGCGTTGGTGAAAATTTGTACAGTATATAGTCTCATATAAATGACCAAGGAATTCAAATATTCATATTATTGGTTTATAATAGAATTACATACATACATTGCACTATCAAACACATTTAAAACCATTGTAGTATTCATATAGAAGCATTTCCAAATATATTTATAATTTTATATCATAAATACCTTCACAACACTATTAAACACCATATCAAGCACTATAATATTATAGTTTTACATTTAATGATAAAAATAATGTAGATAAGAGAAGGAAGCACCTAGCATCATATAAATTTTCACAATAATGTTTAACACCATTACAAGCACTATAAATAACATTGAGATATACCTTCACTAGCACTACAAATATACATAGCACTTGTATGCAAACTTGAAATCACTATACTATTCGTATAGATACATTTTAAAATAAAAGTATATTGGGTCAAGGAAAGTACCGTGCCAAAATACAAAAAAGCACCTCCAATGTAATTTTAAAAAACACTACAACTTGTACTAATTAATGCGTTTTCATATAAAAAAACATAAACAACAAACACCATAATATCTTGTGATTGTTCATCTTCAACAAGCGCCTACACAACTCCAATAAAGCACCACTTTTAATTATAAATAAGTCACATTCTAATTGCTATCTCAAAACAAGCTGTATCGTATTAACGACATCAGATTTTCAAGTGAAGTTAAAAAAGAGAGACTATTTTAGATAAATTCCCAAAAAAAAAAAGAAAAGGCATTGTATAAACATGAAAAGGATATCAAATGAAAGTTCATAAAGCACCTACATAACTCTAACAAAGCAGCATGTACGAAATTAAAAGAAAAAAAAAATTTAAGCATGTAAAAAAATAATGTGAATATATAAAAAAAGCACTACTTTTAATTATTGGATTAAAAAAAATCTGAATAAGGGGAGGTTTGCATCACCTTCTGTACCAAAATCGCTTCAAATTACTAGAACATATAAAAATTGTGAATCTCTATAATAAAAAACACAAACAATCATAATATAAGAAAATTCAAAAACTAAATAGTTTTTGTAGTTTTTTCTTCCATTTGAATGTATCTACTTTTTAGTTTGGACTTTGAATTTTGATTCTACGATGCGTTCAATCGTTGGGAATTTGAGGTTTTTGGAGGGAAAAAACCCAAACATGTAAATATTCAGGATAGTTGTTTGAAATTCTACATTTTATTGACGGATTGGCGATCGCTTATGGATCTTTTCCCTTGGTCGTTTGCCCATCTTAATTCGGCTAGAATCTTCTACAATTTTGGACTATTTTTGGTTAATTGTTGGGGTTGAAGGAGTGTAGGTTTTCCAGCGTAGATTTAGAAAGGATTTGAGAGGTTATGAGTGGAATGAAATTTTAGACGATTTATTCACTCGAAAGATTACGATTTATTGGAAGGCAGAATTTCTTAGAATTTGCAGTTTGACATTTTTAACTCTCATATGGCAGTTCAAATGGTTCTAATTATTAATTCTTTTTTTAAATTTGTTATTTACACTATTAAAGTAGTCATTAAATTAAATTATTAAATAGGGTATTACACCTCAAGTTGACATATAAGAAAAGTTTTTTAAAACCCAATTATATATATGTGCGTGTATTTTCAATGTTTTAATTTTATAATTATAAATTAAGTTATTAATTTTATCAGATTGCAAATTGAGAAAAATTTCTCTCTGTCTGTATATATATTTTCAATGTTTCAATCTATAATCTATCATCATAGATGAGGTTATCAATTTTATTAGATCGCAAAATAAGAAAGAATTTGATAAATAGCTCAACCAATCTTACATCAATTTAGTCCAACGATTTGCAATTTCGTGTTCAATTTTCCTTGTAGTAGCGTCACTTGTCTGATTAGTGTGTTACTTTAATTAATAACACCTTGAAAGAGATTGATAAGACAGCAGCGGATTACATCGGAAGATGGTTTTTATTATTCATTATGTCATTAGTTGTCATAAGGCCAATGTTCCACGTCAACAGTTCTAACTACTAATGATTAATGATAATTGGAGGACAATATATCCCCCACCCCAAAAAAAACCAATGAAACACGTGTATGTCACTGTTCCATTTAAATATTTAAGTACCTAAATATCATATGCAGCTGTCAACTTGAGAAAAAAAAAAATATCAGCCCTCAAAATTACTTAAAAAAAATTCAAAATAGATATTTCTAACGATTTTTCATCTCATTTTCAAGTTATTTGCATTTCATTTAGGAATTATTATTTATTTTGATTTAAATATTTTTTATTAATATCCAAACAAAAAATGAAGTCATTTTCACTGCATTTTCAATAGAAATTCTACATAGATACTTTAGTAGTCTTGATTCCATTTGTACAGATAACTAAAAAATAGAATAAAAGCCTAACCAACCATGTAATATGCTAATTTTTATAAGATTGTAATTTTCTCTCTCTTAGCCTTAAATATCTCCTATACGGATCAAAAGTAAGAGAAAATGGCAACACTCTTGTTAGGCCGTACTAACGAATCATCGGTTATGCCAAAATTTTATACCAATAGTACAAAAGCCAATACAATATAGTGAAAACCCAATACACCATAATATAAAATTCAATACATCATAGCACGGGTCAAAGATTTATGAAATATCAATATTTGTCAATACAAAAACCAATATATCATAGTACAAAAATCAATACATTATAGTATCGGGTCAGGTGGTCTAACGGGTCATGACCCGTCAATCTGATCTAATACAAGTGTTTGCCAAGAGAAAAATATATTACCTTAAAGCGAAGGTATGTCTCACACAATTAAAGAGTGCTGAATTTTTATTTTCAGGATTATTTCTCTCTCTCTCTCTCTTTTTTTTTTTTTTTTCAATTTGCAATAACAATACAGCCCATAATAACGATAAAACATGGTGAGTAAAAAGCTTATTTATTTTATTTCAAAGTTTATTTATTTTTTATTTCAAACCTGGATGACAGTAGAGACATAGAGTGAGATGCTTTCTTTTATCTTAGATGATTGGTACTTTAATCTCAAGATATTAAATTTTTATTTTTATTTTTAAATTGTGAATGAAAACTGTACGGATTTCAAAAATCTATTTATATGTTGGATACTTAGATTCGCTATATAATGCTACTTGAAAATGCATATTTTTTTGGGTTCTTGTATTGGTGAAAGAGACACTTTTTTAAGATTATTTCTTTTTTATTTTTTGTTTTTAGTTCTTATAGGATATTGAAATGTTAAGTTTTGGATCAGATTAACTCTCTTTTTTTACCATTTTTTTTTCTGCTAAGTTTTGGGAGTGAGTGAAAAATATCAAACTCTAAATTGTTTCATCAGTTTTTTATTTTCAAGTTTATTTAGTTTTTTACTTATTATTTTTGGATCATAAATTTGAGAATTTATCTTGTTTGGTTTAGTGCAACATGCGATGTTCATTTTCAGTTATCCGTTATCTATTGTTGTAAAATAGTTTCCTTTTTTTAAAAATGAAATTGCTTTTTAATTTGTTTTGTATAGGCAAGCATTTTTTTTTGTTGTTGTTGTTGGATGACATAATTAAATAATTATAATAGATTATTCAAGTCGATTGAAGTTCGAATCACGTGAAAATATTATTATTCTCACATTGAATTTGGTGTTTATTAATTGCAAATGTGATTTATTATAAATTACCCGTAAGCTGAGTTTTTTTATGTTGTTTTTGTAGTACATGGGTTTATTATAACAATGCCAATAACCTCAAGTATTCGGAGTTACAATTAAATTGGGCTCTAAGTACGATGATCTGGATCAGCTGATTGCAGAGCAACTGAAAGTAAATATGAATGCCAGTCATATTATATTGAAACATGTTCAACCATGTTTGATATGAATAATTATTATGACATTCACATACTTTCCATTGTTGTTTTTAATCTGAACTTAATTTCTAGAACAAAAGTAACATAAATATTTTATTTCATATTTATATTAATTCTAATAGTTATATATGAGACAACTATTAAATCATTTAAATTACTATTGCAACCTTTTCTTGAAAATCAATAATTTGTAATGCCAATATTATTATATATTTAGTTTCGTGCAATAAACAATACATATAATTGACGTAGATAAACACATGGTAGGTAAACACATAATTGAGGGAGGAGGGGGAATACAAGTACTATTATAAATAATTTTTAAAAGAGGAGTCAAACATTTAGACAAAAAAAAAACTAAATAAATCAAAAAAAAAAAGAAGAAGAAGAAGAAGAAGCATCCTGAATATAATAAGGGCGACTAAACAAGAGATTTCATGTAAATTTACAATAGTTGTGTTACGATATAAATGTAAAATTTTGTTATATTTATTATTTTACCACTAATATCATAGAGAAGATGAACCCCTTTAGACAAGGAATAGTCGTTGCGTGAAGTTTATGCATTAGAACGCGATATTCTTGGGTTTTCATAAATTTCAAATAAGTTAATCAAAAATGAAATTTTGAAACTTCTTAATACCGTTCGGGCTCCAGCTGATAGAGGGATCTTGGAAAAAAATGATAGGATGTAAGACTCCCGCCACCAACAGATGCCCATGCCCTGATGCCCTTGCCAGAAGTGGAGTGTAGATAAATAAACTTTCCTTTGAAAATCGAATCTTTGGTGAGATCGAATATATGAATGTGCAAAACCTAGAGCAATAGCATGATGAACAAAAAACTCTCGAGGAACTATTCTTAAAGCCTGTTGCTTTTGTATGGTGTCCTTACAGATGAAGAAGCACAGCGGCTAGCCACCATCATAGCGCCCCACCACCACTACCGCAACGTCCCGCCACCTCCACCGCAGAAGGTCCCAGCGGTCGCCACCACCACCACCACTACTCCACCAACATCAGCCAATCACCACCAATTCGACGCTAGCCAACAATTTTTTTTAATTTTTTTAAAATGTTTAATTGTTTAGATATAATCGTAGGTTTATTTCAAAAATCATTGGGCTTAATTAGCAATTGATTCAGAAATTAAGATTCAATTTTAATTATTTATGAATTTGAATTGGGGTTTAGATAATTGAGTTTTCATTGTTAATTTAGGAGTTAATTAGTTTTTTTAATTAGGGTTTTAGGGTTTAATAATAATTATTTCAGAAATTAGGGTTAGTTTAGGGTTTATTTAGTAATTATATTAAAAATCAGGGCTAGTTTATGATTTATTTAGTAATTATTTAAAAACTTAGGGTTGAATTATAATTATCGGGTAATTGAAGTTGATTTAAAAAATTAGGGTTAGTTTAGTATTTTTTGGCAATTATTTCAAAAATTAGGGTTGAATTGTAATTATTCAGATAATTACAGTTGAATGCATAAATTATGGTTAATTTAGGATTTAATTAGGGAATATGTCAAATATTAGGTTTTACTGTCATTATTTAGATAATAAGGGCTAAAAAATAATTAGTTTGTTCATTAGGTTTGTTTCAGGAGATTAGGATTTATTTAGAAGTTGATTTGGAATTATATTGAAAATAAGAAATTAGGAATCATTTGGATATTAGAATTCATGTAACATTTTTGAATTATTTCCAAATTTATATGAGTATTTGAGGATTTATTTGTCTTGCGATTATTGGTTTTGTAATTGCGGTGTTGTGATTGATTTTGAAATGTCGTGGTGATCGGTATGTGAATGTTGTGTTTAATATATATGTTGAGGAATTAATTCTTGGCAATATTTCTTTTTTTGTTATTTGCCTTTTTTGGGCACAAAATAAGTTAGGAAACTAGATTTAGGAGTGTATTATGTTTCCTAATTTATGTACAAGACTTTAATTATTTTTAGATTTTGTTTAGGATTTGTTTTTAGGTGTTTACCAAGTTTAGGATTTTAGAATTGTCTATTTAAGACAATAGAAATCCTAAAGCTTGGAATCACGATTTTTTAAAGGATTAACGCACGTATTCTTGCGAGATAGACGCACGACTCAAGACGAGCAAGAAGAAAGAAGAACACGAAGAACTACTTGGAGCCATTGATCGAGATTAACAAGCTCTTCGAAGTTGCGTGACCAACGGAGAAGATCTTGCCATTCCGGCAACAAGTATTTAGTATCAAGTTTATTGATATTTAGTTTTCATATATTACTTTATATTTTTGTATTAAACGTGAACAAGAAAGTAATATAGTTTTCGGGTTTGTACACCCAAGTTCACAAGTATTTACTTGTGAACTGAATCTGTTATCTCGTGTTCTTATCAATTTATTCCGCTGCATATTTTTATGTTTTACTTTGGTCGATGTTACTAACCAATGTTGTTAAACATTGACTAACAATATCGTGAATCTGAGAGTTATTCTTATATCCATAGACCTTCTAATTCTACAATTGGCATCTAGAGCGGGTTACTTAACCTCTTAAGTATTGATCCTTATTTTTAGGTGCTATGGACGCTCAAGGCAACCCGAGGCCTCCAATCCTAAATGGTGAGAATTATTCTCTCTGGAAACAGAAAATGAGATGGCATTTGAAAAGCATCGACGAGCGAGTTTGGAAAACTGTCCTCATTGGATGAGAAAAGCCACGTGTCACGGATGGCGAGGGCGATGCCATCCCCAAAAAGGAGGAAGACTGGACTGCTGATGAAGCAACTGCTGCAAATTAGAACTCCAAATGCATCAACACCCTGTGTGGCTATGTAGATGCAAGCTACTTTCGCATCATCAAAAATTGCGAGTCAGCAAAGGATGCATGGGACGCACTCCAAAGGGTGTGTGAAGGAACTGTAAGGGTGAGGAAATCCAGATTAAGAATGCTCATATCCACCTTCGAGGCTATGAGAATGGATGAGAAAGAGTCAATCATGGACTACTCCGTAAGATTGGCAGAAATAACAGAAGAGTGCAGAGAGCTTGATGAGCCCATAACTAATTCCCGTCTTGTAGGAAAATTGCTGAGATCCATCACGAAAAAATATAGCATGAAGGTGGTGGCCATAGAAGAATCCAAAGATGTTGATAACATCGATTTCAACACCTTAGTTGGAAATCTCAACTAATATGAGATGGAACACGTTAGCTCTAACTCGAAAGAGAAGAATGTTGCTTTTTCTTCCGATTCAATTGCAGTCGATGATGAAGATGACGAAGAGTTTGATTTTAATGGAATTATTAAAAAGATGGAGTCAACTACTCTCGGAGAAGATGAACTGGCATTTGTGAATCAACGCTTCGACAATTTCTTGAAGAAAAAGAACAATTTTGGAAGCTCAAATCCAAGAAACAGGACACAGACATCTACTCCAAAGTTTACTGGACGTACTCTTCCACGATCTCAGTCCACAAATTCAATTTCCAATGTGTCCAGTTCAACAAAACCGCTCAACGAGATTCAATGCCACGAATGCAAAGATTGGGGACATTACAAAAACGAGTGTCCCAACACTCTTAGAAAGAAAAGCATGGTCGCTACTGATTTCACCGAAAATGTTAATGATTCTGAGTCAACTGATCCTGTTCCAGCTTTATTTTCCCATGTTGTGTGGGACGACGATGTTCATGTTGGTTTGCTTGCAGACAACATCGTGTGCCTGAATGCCGAGACCACTGATTATTATGAGGAATACGAGCAGCTGAGTGTTGATCACCAGAAATTGTTTGTCAGTTGGAGTAAATAGGTACTCAAGGCCAAAGAGCTCGAAAAAGAAGTATAAAAGCAAACCAAAGAAAAGGAAGATCAGCTTGACATTATTGTCCGATTAGAAACGTCTCTCACCAAAAAGGACGCTGAGCTGGAAAAGATAAAGAACGAACTGACCACTGTTCGAGGAACCATTTCAAATTTGAATAAAGGTAAGGCAAAGTTAGATGAAATCTTGGAGATTAGCTTCCCAGAGTCCTCAAAGCATGGAATAGGTTTCAAGCCGAGTCAACCAATGAATGTTCCAAGTCAAGAACAGAAATCTTCTAAACATCACAAAAGGAGAAGAAGACAGTACATGTGCCATTATTGTGGAGAACCAGCGCACATCAGGCCCTTTTGCTGGAAGATCATTAGAGAGAAAAGACACTTTAAGAGAACTAGTGTGGCTGGTAAAACCCATGTTGGTAACCGCCCTACCAACATCAATACCAACATCAGGTTCAAACAAGTGTGGGTCAAGAAAAACAGCATCAAGTGTAATATGATCTATACCTCCCTGAAGTCTCATGTCCTTGGAGCCTGGTACTTTGATAGCGGATGCTCGAAGCATATGACAGGCTCGGGAGAATTTCTTTCCAACATTGTCAGATTTAAATGTGGGAAAGTGAAGTATGGAGGAGGGCAAACGGCCAAATCATTGGCCAAGGGACTCTCCATGTTCCTGGAGTTGTAAAACTGGAAAATGTGCTGCTGGTAGAAGGACTTACTGCAAATTTGATCAGCATAAGTCAATTGTGCGACGGAGGTTTTAGCGTCAAATTCAACCGTGAAGAATGTGAAGTCTACGAGGAAAATGGACAATGCATTCTCAAGGGCAAAAGAACCTCAGATAATTGCTATCAAATTCAAAGTGATGCTTTTTGCAGACTGTCCCAATTAAGTGATGCGGAGCTGTGGCATCAAAATCTTGGACATGTCAACTACAAGATGATGGACAGGTTGGTCAAGGAAGAAGCTGTGAGTGGACTGCCTAAGCTCAACACCAAGATCATTCCAGTGTGCGAGGCATGCCAAAAAGGGAAACAGGTCAGGGTACCACATCCAGTCCAACAAAGTCTCACTACATCATCTTGCTTTGAATTGCTTCACATGGATCTCATGGAACCACTTGAGGTTGAGAGCCTTGGTGGTAAGAGGTATGTTTTCGTTATCGTTGATGATTTTTCTAGGTTTACTTGGGTAGAATTTCTAAAAGAAAAATCTGAAACATTTGAGGCTTTCAAAAAACTTGCAAAAAAGTTATGTGTAAGATTTAATGTGAAAATTGGTAGGATTAGAACTGATCACGGAAAGGAATTTAAAAACGCATCTTTTTTAAAGTACTGCACTTCTGAGGGTATTATTCACGAATTTTCTTCTTCAATTACCCCTCAATAAAACGGCATTGCTGAACGTAAGAATAGAACTCTAGTAGAGATGACTAGAACTATACTCATTTCTAATGGGGTAGCTAAACGTTTTTGGGCTGAAGCAATGAACACTGCATGTCATATCACAAATAGGGCTTATTTTAGACCAGGTTCATGTGCAACTCCCTACGAATTATTGATTGGGAAGAAACCAAACTTGAGTTATTTTCATGTTTTTGGATGTATTTGCTATGTGCTTAACGATAGAAATCATCTTGCTAAACTTGACTCAAAAAGTGATATGTGCATCTTCATGGGTTATTCCCAAAATAGTCATGCATATAGGTTGTTTAACCTTCGAACTCGAAGTGTGTTTGAGTCAGTAAATATCAAGTTTGATGATCTAACGAGCGGAGTCAAGCCTGCTAAGGATAATGATCTGGTTTACGATCAAAACCCTCAAGGTAGTGTCACTCCTACTTCAGTTGATGGTGCAGGTATTGAGAACAAAGATGCAGGTGCTGAACTCAGAGATTCGAGTGATGTTGATAACAATGTTGATACAGGGATACCAACATCAGTACTAACATCATGCCAAGTCGCAGATTCTGATTCTGATTCTGAAGAAGAAGATCCAGATAATCCCATTGATCTTCATCAGAGGGATGTTCTATCCAGAATCCAGAAAAACCACCCCATGGGCCAAATTATTGGTGATTTAGATGAAAGAAGTACAAGACGGAGACAGATTAATTTCAAGGAAATGGTCAGGTATGTATGTCTGTCTACTAATTGTTCTAAGATTCGTGAGTCTTTGTATCTTTCTAAAATAGAGCCCAAGCGAGTGGAGGATGCATTCAAGGATGAGTTCTGGATTCGGGCAATGTAAGAGGAGCTGGACCAGTTCGCCAAAAACGATGTTTGGGATTTGGTGCCATGGCCAGGAAATTCCCATGTGACGGGAACAAAGTGGATATTCAAGAACAAGACTGATGAGGCTGGGAACATTGTGAGGAACAAAGCACGACTTGTTGCACAAGGGTATACGCAAATTGAAGGAATTAATTTTGATGAAACTTTTGCCCCTGTTGCTCGCATTGAGTCGGTAAGGCTTTTGCTTTCTGTTGCATGTTATTTGAAGATTTCATTGCATCGAATGGACATTAAGAGTGATTTTTTAAATGGAGTTTTAAGTGAAGAAGTGTATGTTGAGAAGCCTAAAGGATTTGTGGATCCTCAAAAACCAAATTTTGTTTTAAAACTGAAAAAGGCTCTTTATGGTTTAAAACAAGCTCCAAGAGCTTGGTATGAAAGGCTAACTCAACATTTGATTTATTTGAACTTTAGATGAGGGGAAGTTGATAAAACTTTATTCCTTCTTAAATCCAATAAGCACATCTTAATCGTCTAAATTTATGTGGATGATATTATTTTTGGATCCACTAACGAGGAGATGGTCAAGGAATTTGTTACTCGGATGTCCGATACATTCGAGATGATCATGGAAGGTAATCTCTCATACTTTCTTGGTCTTCAAATAAAACAGCTTGATGACGGTATTTTTCTTTCCCAGACTAAATATGAAAAGAACTTAGTCAAAAAGTTTGGGTTAGAGGGTGAAACTGTCAAGAAAACGCCGTTGGGCAAAAGTGTGAAGCTGTCTAGAGATGATGTTGGTAAGGGTGTTGATAACACCATGTATAGAATTATGATAGAGAGTTTGTTGTATTTGACAGCAAGTAGACCAGATATTATGTATAGTGTGTGCTTATGTGCTAGATATCAGTCTAATCCAAAAGAGTCTCACTTGAAAGCTGTTAAAAGAATAATTAGATACATTGCTGGTACAACTGAACTAGGTGTGTGGTACACAAAAGATACTAGTACTGAACTTATAGGATACACTGATTCGGATTGGTCTGGAGATGTGGTAGATAGGAAGAGTACTACTAGGGGATGTTTTTTTCTGGGTAATAACCTAATTTCTTGGTACAGCAAAAAGCAAAATTGTATTTCTCTTTCTACAGCTGAAGCCGATTACATTGCAGCTGGAAGTGAGTGCACACAATTACTGTGGATGAACCAAATGATTGAGGACTACGGTCTGCACAGTAATATCTTGACCGTGTTGTGTGACAATTCCAGTGCCATTGACATCTCCAAAAATCCAGTCCAGCATTCTCGAATAAAACACATTGATATAAGGTACCATTTCATCCGAGACTTAGTTGAGAGGAAGATTGTTAGCCTTGAACATATTGGAACTGACAATCAACTAGCTGACATCTTCACTGAGGCATTAGATTACGAGACCTTCTCTCATTTGAGAAGAGATCTCGGTATGTGCATTGTCTAACCAATGTTGGTTTGCGATGTTGTGACACCCACTATCAACATCAGGTCACAACACCTGTATATGTTTGCATGCATTTTTACCTTTATTTTCATACATTATACTAATGCATTGAGGTTGATTGAAAGTGCAATAAGGTCCTCTGTTGTAATAAAAGTAATGACAAAAAGAACCAACCTCTTCAAAAGTAGGTGATTGTGGGACTTGCCCGCAGAAACAGGTTTTCTCCCAGGTCCAAAAAACAAGAGGCGTTTAACAACAATTGCTGAAGATTAAAAGATTTAAATCCCGTCAACGATGAAGAAAATCTGGACTCAAAATACTCCAATCTTTAAAAATCGCCTTCTTGAGAGATTTTGACGTAGTCATTAACTTGGGTTAAGGGGTAAGTTTCCATTGACTTCACCTAGGGCAATGTTGGTTTATAATGTTGTTAGTAATAAAAAGCAACATTGGATCAAAACACTGAAATCATAATGTGTTCTGTTTTAACCTTTTAGGTCATGATTTTTAGGCATTCCCTAGGACATTCATACTTTATGAAGATGCCATCTTGCTGTGCGTTTTGTTTTTTGTGTTTTTGTCTTACTTGAAATCTCTTAATTTTGTTTTGTTTGAACTAACCAAGTGTTTCAGTGGGGTTAAAAACGGACGGCTGGACAGGTAATAACGAGGTGAATTTGGTGAGTGAAAATTAACATTGCACATGATAGGTACAACTGTGATGATGGTTCATTAAAATCATCTTTGTATTTTCGGCCTATTTTGTAGATTAAGTTGTGCAATTTTTTTTAAAAAAATATTATGGAAAGAGATAGTGGGATAGTTGAGTGATCACGCAGCCTTATCATAGGGGGAGTGGCGCTTTTTACATGGAAATAAAATCGTGATTTTGAGCATAAAACCTGTTGGTGAAATATTTTAGGAAATTCCCTTTTATTTACCTTCTCTCTCCTTGTGTGCAACGGTCACTTTTTGAGGGGATAAAAAGCTGATTCCCTTTTACCGTTTGCCCACTATTCCAAACCCCTTTCAAATTGAAACTCTCAGAATCCTTCCTCCTCTCAAATTCTCTCAATTTTCTGGTTCTTGGTTGTGTGTGTTTGTGAAATTTTGCAGGATGTCCAGTTCGCCGCCGCCGTCTATGTCTGTCCCAGAACTGCCTGAAGAGGTTCGCCGCTCCGGCGAACAAGTCCCGCTGCCATACCCAAAGATTGGTGGCCTTGATATTCGTGAGGAAATTGGTGGTGGTAGTTCTTCAAACCCACCACTATCAACATCGCCACCTCTATCGCCTACGCCTGATTCCCGTGCAGTCGTGCTCGTTCCATCACCGGTCGACGCTAAGCCGGAGGCTCAAGTGTTCCCAGGACAGCCCGAGAATGAAATTGACGTGGACAATCCTCCAGATTTAGCGTTTGTAGCTGAAACCTTTGGCCGTATGGGGAACCCAACCTTGAAGCGGTCTAGGCGCTTGAGCAATATACCGCCCGGCGTTGTGCTGCCCGCGGTTCCAAAAATAAAGGCAGGACCGCGTCGCCGCGTGCCTATTGAACACATGAATCTCCAGTAGGATGTTATTGTGGAGTTTAACCCAGATGATCATGATTTTGTTCCCCCTGCTTCGATTACCAGAGATGTGCCGCCGTCTGCCTCTGCTCCCAGTCTACCGGAGAAGAAGAAGTTTACTCGCCGGAAATAGCTTGTGAGTAAGGCCGATAGGAGACCTAGCCTGACGAAAGACAGTGTCTCTCCCAGCCTGGCAAAGGTCAAAGTTTCTCCCAGCTCAACTGCTACTGAGTATTCTTCGCCTCCCTATACTGTGCTGGATTTTATCACCGGTGAAGTTACTAGTTCCGCTAAGCCGCCTGCTGCTGATCCCCCGCCATCTCCAGTTCGTGCTGCTACACTTGAGTTTGATACAGGTCTTTTTGAACATTCCCCTGACTCTTCATTGGATGTGCCCTTGAAAGATATTCTTGCTGCATGCAAAGAGGACAAGAAGAAGAAGAAGGCTGCTGCAAAGGACGATGTTGCTAGTCATGTTGGTAGCCCCTTACCAACATCGCGTCGCTCACAGTCTGTTTCGTCCTCCTGCACTGCTTCTGTCCCAAGAACCACTCCTGCTCCATCTCCGCCTTCTTCTAATGCATCGGCTCATTCCCAGTCCTCTTCCGGAGATGCTACTCCGACGCCAGAGCTTGAGGACATTGTGCCCTTTTCAGAGAAATTTATCACTGCCGAGGCTGCCGAGCTATTTGATGCCTACCAGAGTCGTCATATGATTGCCGAGAAATGAGTTCCTGTTGAACTTTTTGAGAAACACAATCTCATTTCCTATCTCCGACACAAAGGTATGTATTCCACCGTTTCAACGGCCATGCCTTTTGTACGTGATATTGTTGTCGAGTTTTTTGCCAATCTATTACCCTCTATGGTCGATTTGGTATCGGTCAATTATGGGAAGGTGTTTGTGCGTGGCAACGTTTTTTCATTCACCCCTGAGTTAATTGATGAGTTTTATGGTACTGAGGCTTACCGGGGTGACTCGACGGTGGATGATATGAATGAGGTAGTTAAGTCTCTGTCTGGTGGGATGGTTAATTCTTGGTTTGAACAGCTTCCGAGTACACGTCTTTCATCTCTTCACTTAATTATGCATAAGCTTGCCATTTGTAATTGGGTCCCCTCCAAAAACACAATTTGTTTTACGCGGCCTCAGGCCCAGTTCTTGTTTCGTCTTGGGAGAGGGATCAAATTTGGTTTTGGTCAGCATGTTTTTGATTCTATTACTAAGTTTGCCACCACGAAGTCCGAGGCATCGTTGTTTTTTCCTTCTTTGATTTTCAGTGTGTTAGAGAATCAGGGTTTGCAGCTTGGTCCTGAGGATGTGCTCACGGGTGAGGCTGAATGGTTTGCCTTGCGCAATCAGCATGTTACCGGTGCCCGAGTTATTGATTTACCCTGGCAGGTGCCTTTTCAGGCCGATGTTGCTAGTGATGTTGGTACGAGCAATACCAACATGGTCCATATTTCTGCCCAGGTTCTTCGTGCACATGTGGCTTTTATAGATTTGCAGATGAAACAGCTTAAGGCTCTTCGCACCTCCCTTTTAGAAGCCCTTTCCCTTTCTGGTCAAAAAGGGGGAGAGGAAGTTGACGCGAACATAGGGGGAGACAATGCTGATGGAGAAGATGCTGCTGATGTTGCCGAGAATGAGAATGCTGCTGATGCTGAAAATACTGTTGCTGCCGACGCCTTGGCAAGCCTTGCTCAAGAGAAGAGGAAGAAGCGAATTCGAGCGTGCAACAAGGCTTTGAAGAGAATGATGAAAATGAGGGAGAAGAAGAAGAGGAAGAATAGTGGTGAAGGAACTTCGACATCTCCTCGACGTTCAAAGAGGATTCGAAGTCAATAAGTTCCTTTACTCTATTTGTTTTATGAAGTGTTGGTTATTTTGAATAATGTTGGTCTGAATTTTAACAACATTGGGTGTTTTGTTTAGGGGGAGTTTTCTGTCTTAGGGGGAGTTAGTATTTTTTTTATTTGTGTTTGCGTCTTAATGTTTTGTCCAGAAAGGCAAAAGGGGGAGATTGTTGAGGAATTAATTCTTGGCAATAATTCTTTTTTTGTTATTTGCCTTTCTTGGGCACAAAATAAGTTAGGAAACTAGATTTAGGAGTATATTATGTTTCCTAGTTTATGTACAAGACTTTAATTATTCCTAGATTTTGTTTAGGATTTGTTTTTAGGTGTTTACCAAGTTTAGGATTTTAGAATTGTCTATTTAAGACAATAGAAATCCTAAAGCTTGGAATCATGATTTTTTAGAGGATTAATGCACGGATTCTTGCGAGACAGACGCACGACTCAAGACGAGCAAGAAGAAAGAAGAACACGAAGAACTACTTGGAGCCATTGATCGAGATTAACCTCTTCGAAGTTGCGTGACCAACGGAGAAGATCTTGCCATTCCGGCAACAAGTATTTAGTATCAAGTTTATTGATATTTAGTTTTCATATATTACTTTATATTTTTGTATTGAACGTGAACAAGAAAGTAATATAGTTTTCGGGTTTGTACACCCAAGTTCACAAGTATTTACTTGTGAACTGAATTTGTAATCTCATGTTCTTATCAATTTATTCCACTGCATATTTTTATGTTTTACTCTGGTCGATGTTGCTAACCAATGTTGTTAAACATTGACTAACAACATCGTGAATCTGAGAATTATTCTTATATCCATAGACCTTCTAATTCTACAATATATGTTACGACTTTTGAATAATATATACATGTCTTGATTGCTTGGTGTATACGTCGGTGATGATATGTTGTACGGCGGCGGCATGGAGGTTTTGTCCCTCCAATAACCAATTTTATTTGTTTTAAATATTATGGTGGTTTTAAAAGGTTTTGGAATGTGCGTGGTCGAGGTTTTAAATATCGTGGTAATCGGTACGTGAATGTTGTGTTTAATATATATGTTATGACTTGTGATTGGTTGGTGTATACGTCAGTGATGATGTGGTGTATGGCGTCGACCAGGAGTTTTTATCTCAATAATAATAGATTTTAAAATTTTGTTAAATGTGATCGTGGTTTTATTTTAAAATGTGATTGGTGGTGGTGGTTTTATTTTAAAATGTAATTGGTACGTGAATATTTTGTTTAATATATATATATACTCAAACATTTACTGATGGACCAATTATATTCTTTCTTTCTGCACTCAAACACTTTACCTTAGACCCATTTGCAATTTAGTATCAAATAGAGAGCTTGATAGTAAATTCTGAACCGTCCACTTATTTAGATAGTTCGAGAATATGACTGTAATGTGATTATCTTTACGATGTATTGTTTGGACTTTTAAATTTCGATTTTAGATTCTCAAAATACATAGTAAGATAATTTTGTGTACTTAGAGAACTAAGGGGAGGCGCTACCAAAATTTTCAGGTTCTCAAAATACATAGTAAAATAGTTCTATTATTAAAGATCACATTCTTTAATGGGATATGGACCTTAACAAAAAATTCAATTATTTTTATAGGCACCCTCATCAGTTCATTTATATGTAATTCACTCATTTATATTAATTAATCATAATTAGGATATCATGGGATGGGTTCTGACCATTTTTGGATGTACAAACGGAGGATGGACGGTTACTTGTCTAACGAATTCGTGGAAGGGGTAGAGAGTTTCATTCAATTTGCACTCACTCATCATGCAATGAAGGATGGGGACAAGTGTTCTTGTAGTCCTATTAAATGTAGAAATTCTACGTACCATGAAGTAAACAAGATCAAGTTTCTCCTTGTTGGAAATGGATTCGGTACTAGAACTATATATGGATATTCTTGGTGAAACAAATCTTTGCTCCATGTGTCAAGTCAACCCTGAGGTTAATATTGGAGGATCATCTTACGTCGCTCCTAAAATGCAATCTTACATTTTGACTTTCACGATGTAATCAGTACCAGCTTTGATGTGGTTTATAATGTAGAAAAACCGCCAAATCCTGAGGCTTAAAAGTTCTACGATATGTTGAGAGCTCGATATTAACCTTTGTATCCTGGGTGCGAGAAACATTCGCCGTTGTCTCTAGTTGCTTGTCTCATAAATCTGAAGTTAGAAATCGCATGTCGCATAATTTTTATGATCAAGTACTTGATTTAATCAAAGAGATTGTTTCAAAATATAATCATGTACTAGATGACTTCTACAATAGCAAGAAGTTATTAAGGGACATGGGCCTACCGGTCGAGAAGATAGATTGTTGTCTGAATAATTTTATAATCTATTGGTGACAAGATTCTGATTTGACTAGTTACAAGTTTTGTAATCACCACCGGTTTACCCGCTAAGCAGGGAAAAGTACAATGACAGAAGACCAGCATTGCGTACAAGAAAAAGTATTATTTTTCATTAACTCCCCATTTGCAAAGGTTGTACGCATCTACAATAACTGCAAAGGACATGAGGTGACATGCAGAACATATTGTTAACATTATGCGATGCATTACCCGTCAGATTCAAAGTCATGGAAACATTTTAATAAAGCCCATTCAGAGTTCTCCGCTGAAAGTCAAAATGTAAGATTGCGTCTTTTCAAAAATGGTTTTCAACCTTTTAGAATTTCTGAGTGTGTATTCCTCGTGGTTGGTTATAGTCACACCATACAATTTGCCTTCATGGATATGTATGAAAGAGCAATACATGTTTCTAAGTGTTCTTATTTCAAGTCCTAAAATCCTAACGATAAGTTGGATAGTTTCTACAGCTTCTAATTACCGAGTTGAATAAGCTATGAATAACTGGCGCACCCTCATATAATATCTCTGAAAAATAGAATTTTGGTTGCGTGTAGCCCTTATGTAGACAATTATCGATTTTCTCGCCTACTCCATGTTGTCTGGTTAGAGCACGTCTAGAAGAATGGCTTGTCTATATTGCATGGAATGTTCAGATGCATTTACTATCAAGTGCAGCAGGAAGTAATCCTGGTTTGATAACTATCAGAAGTTTCTTGATTGTGGTCATCCTTTTTGAAAAGAAAAACAAAATTTTTGGAAAAACATATAGGTAGAGACTATGCCGCCGAGAGTCCGGCTAGATATGGAGATTTTGGAAGAGAAAGAAAGTTTGGGGCTTCTAAAAATTATCTATCTAGATGCATCATGCATCAATTGACACATAGGGAAATCAAGCGCTTGGAGGAAAAGAAACAATTTTGGTATTTGACATACTGAAGTACAAATTTGATTCGTCATAATCCAGATTTATGCACATCGAAAAAAATGTGTTTGATAACATTTTCAACATGGTTATGAGTGTCAGGGGAAAGAAAAAAGACACTCTCAAATCAAGGGATGAATTGAACAAATATTATCTTTGTCCTGGTCTATAACAAGACGCATCATAAAAGTATCCTAAAGAGTATTACATATTGGATAAGTCGTCAAAAGTTACCTTGTGTGAGTGGATGAAAGTTCTTCAATTTCAAGATGGATGCGCATCAAATCTAGGGTGTTGTGTTGATATGAAGGGAATGAGATTGTTCGGGATGAAGAGTCACGACTATCATGTGGTCATGTAAATGTTGATGCCAATTACCCTTCGAGATCTACTTCCCCATCCAGTGTGGAAGGCCCACATAGAGCTGAGTTTGTTCTTCAAGGACCTCAGTTGCAGAGTTATTGGGACCGATGATATGACTCATATGACTAAAATTGAAAATATTAAAATACGTCAAATCACAATTTAATACGCACCACTCCCCGGCAACGACGCCAAAATTTGACCCGCTCGTCGTAAGCGTCAAATTAAATATTTATTTTCCTTAGCTTTTCTCTACTAACTAGCAGTAGTGATAAGTAAGGGTCGAACCCACGAGGAGTGTGGTTAGATTGTGATGATTCGTATTTCATTTAAACAAATAATTTGGGGTTGTAATTATGAATTAAATTAACTAATGAAATAAACAATTGAAACGAGCAAGAAAATAATTAACGGAGAATTCAATAATAATAAAGGTCTAGTTCTAGTTCAGTTTCCACCCTCGATTCACTCATTTAACCAACCACAGTATCATAATCCATTCATCATATGCGAGTAAAAACTCTAAGTAGCAATAAGCTCTGCTACTTGAATTCACCCTTACGTTTACTCAATTAAAATAAGCTCTTTAATTGATTCTAATTATTGAATAACCTAGAATAAGCTCTCTAGGTTCAACCCAACAAAAGCATTAACAACTAGGCAAATAGATTAATCTAGGCAATAAACACATAAGCTCGGTTTATTCAACATATGTTGTGTTGTCCTTAACGATTCGCAATCATTAGTTGCTTCAGAGAAATAGTAATTACGACAATTACACGGGAAGCAACCCTATTTCTAACAATAGATAACCAATCCCTAATTTAGGTGATCAAGCCAAATTAAGAATTAAGCAATCATAAGTTGAGAACAGAACAACACAAACAATCGCATATGAAGAACGAAAGATAATACTGCATCAATTAGTTAAACATAGTTTCACGAGGGTTTCAACATCCCTAGAACTAGATAAAACAATCACTCTCTAATGGAGTTCATGAAATAATAGAAGAAAAATAAATAAATAAAACATAAATCTAAGATAGAAGGGATAAGAGAGCTTAGATTTTGAATCTTGAGTCTTGGATCTTCAATCTTCAAGCTCCCTTGTTGTTGGGTGATTTGGACTCCTTTTGGGGCTTAGAAACCCAAGGTTTTTGTTCAAGACGTTTTTGAAGTATTATGGGGGGTATTTATAGGTTTAGGAAGTCTTGGGCAATAAGACTTATTCCCAGCGCCCGCTGCTTTCACAACAAATCCTTTCCCAGCGCCTCTACCTCAGACTTATTCCAGATCGGCGACTCCCATGACTGTGGGTTTTTCTTCGACAATTTCTGATACAATCCATTTACCGGCGCCTGATCAGACCACGCCGTTCTTCCTTTTTATGACGTTATCTTCAACCTCCTCGGCTTTCATCACCGCTCCCGTCTCGTTTGGTTCCCTGCCAGCGGCTCGTGTTTCACCTTTTCCTTCGATTAACGCCGCCGTTATGCCTTCGTTGCCGGAGCTAAATTCGATCCCCGCGGTGAATCCCGCAATCTCCTCGATATCTTCGGCTGGAAATCTCTCGCCGAAATTACTATAACGGGTGCGAATTTTTCGGATGCAAATATCCCTAATTTGTTGGAGAATCCCGATTGTCTCTCTGCCATTATCAACCCGTTGACTACCTCACATATGGCCTTTAAAAATTCTCATGCTACTTTTCCGGCCCAGCTTCATAAAGGCCATATAGACTTTCCACCTCTAAGACCATAGTAAATCCAATGAATAACCTCGCGGCCCAAGATGCCTCTAAGGCCCAACAGGCTTCTCCACCCTTCTCTTCTCAAGTCCATTTGGCCCGTGAGCTCCCCCATTTTAATGTCACGAATTTGGACATTACACACAAGCGGGCCGTCCCCACCCCATTTGACTTTGATGGCTCGCCCATAAATCCGGGCCCATTTTGCTTGGGAGGCCAACCAAATTTTTCGGGCCAGATCTCTTCCGGCCCTCCAAAACCAACATCAGCTCAGATCAAAAAGGGTTATTATTTCTCAGTTAAGATTGACGAAACTATTTACCAATCTCGGGTTTCAATTTTATGCGGCTCTCTCATCGGACGTCTTATCCAAGCGAAAGGCTCGAAACCTCTCACGATTGCTAGTATCAAAGATTCGCTTTCTTCTGCATGGATCATTACTGGCGATTGGAAGTTTGTTCCTCTTGGCAAGGGATATTTTAGTATCTCTTTCGCCTCTCCTGATGATCAAAACAAGGCATTTTCCAAGGCGGCCTAGAATATTGGCTCAGCTACTCTTCGGCTCTTTCCTTGGACTCCGGATTTCAACCCTTATAAGGTGCCTTCGTCATCTTCTCAGGTTTGGGTTCGCATTTATGAATTGCCTATTGAATATTGGGAAATCTCTTTTATTCTGAATATTGCTAGGGTAGTTGGAACGCCTTTGCAAATCGATGAACGTTCCCTCAATGGCTCTGTCGGCCACTTTGTTCCTGTGCTGGTTGAGTTAAACCTTGAACATACCCTGCATGAAATGGTTATGATCGAGAGGGAGGGGTATTGCGGTTATATTTCATTAGGTTATGAGAACCTGCCGGATTTCTACTCGAGTTGCAAAATGGTGGGACACCTTGTTGGTTCTTGTCCTGCTCGTAAAACTAGTGCCGCTCAGTGTAAAACTAGTGCCGCTCAAAATGTGGTGAGCGATGAATGGCATACAGTTAACCCTAGACGTTCTCGTCGACATTCTGATTCTCGTGAGCATCAGGTCCGTAACCGTATGGATTCCCGCCCGACTCCCGAACCTACTATCCTTCTCTGACGAATCCTAACACCTTTCAAGTGTTACAAGCTGAAGACTGCACGGGCCTTTCGTCACCTCCTACCTCGGAGCCTACCTCGCGGTCCGAGCCGTTATCTCCCGCCCCCGTGAACACAGCTTCTAAAGCTGTTGATACTTTTGTTACTCCGTCTGGTTCGGAAGGGCAGAATTACAGTACTGCTTCTGAGCCTCCTAAGATAGTTGGTGATACCTCTCGACAGCTTGTACTTTATAAAGAACCTGCTTCTTCGAGCAAGAATTATGTTGATCAGGTGTACATGGGTTCTTCGGATAAGGTCTCCCCTCCAGTGCAACATACTCCAATAACCTGTCTTGCACATGAAGAAGGTACTATAGTGGACGAGTCGGATATTGGCAGCCAACATCGCACCCCTCTTTTTCGTAAACCTGCCACTGATCGAGAATTAATTGATATAATTAAAAAATTACAACAGGAGTCTTCTACACCTTTCATTGTCACCGATCCAAAATCCTCTCCTGCTCTTCATCTTATGGATCTCGCTTCTGGACAGTCTTGGGCGGATATGGCTGAAGACGGACCTAAACCCCCATGGAATTGAGGGGTACCACGTCGAGCCGACGACGTTAAGAAAAGGCGCTTGTTGGGAGGCAACCCAATGTTTACATTATTTCTATTTTGATTTTTATTTTTGCAGTTGAAGGGATATAAAGCTTGGTTAATTTGGATGATTGGGCATATTTTTGAAAAAGATCGTTTGGAACCGAGACCCCCTCGACATTTACCCCGGTGATTTCTTTTCCCTACTCTTCCCTAATAATATTTGTGATGTGCTTGTTCTTGTTTTATGTTCGCTTGAGGACAAGCTAAAGTTTAAGTTTGGGGGAGTGGGTTATTATTGAGGATATTGTGCTAAAAAATTGATAAATTTTGAAATTTTTGTGATATTTCCGGGAATTGAATTAAAAATGTTAAAAAGTACTTGCTTGAATTGCTTTAATGAATTATGTTTCGGTTAAAGTCTTTAGTCGTCATTTGATTTAGAGGTCAAGGGTACGCATGTTAGTGCTTTTGTGATTCATTTGTGGGGCGTCAATTCTAGATTATTGCGTTGTTGATGTGTATTTGTGGTTGCCGTACTCAATATGATTTGTGTGGGGCCTTGAAGTTGGCGGTTGTGTGAAAATATCTCGTTAGTAGAAACAGAAGTCAAATAAAGTCCGGTTGGAGTATACCGGCATGGGGTAAGTAGAAAATTGAAAAATCAAAAAGAATTGAGGTGCCGAAACAGCTGCCTATCCGTGTACCAAGTGCAATTCGCTTACAAATTCTAAGGGCGAAATCCAATGAAGATGCTAGTAGCTCAACAAATTCATGCACGTATTCAAGTGGCGCATCATACAATCAAATCTCAAACATGGCGGAGGTGAACTAAATAAATCAATTACCAAATCAAGACGATCCTCCTATCCAGCGCCGAATCATTATCAAGTCAAGTCAAGAACGGTAGTGTGGAGCTGCGGACCTCAATAAAAAAATAAAAATAAATAAATAAATGGGAGAGGACGAGATATTTGATCGTGACCAACAATGGATAGAGTCGAACCATTGAGTAGCGAGGGGGCACCATGGTACATTGATGTAACGTACATGAAAAAGGATTGCCTAACTGCTGGGATCATTCGAGTCAATACATGAAACGCTTGCGATTTCTAGAAACATAATGGTGTCTAGAGTCCGGATGAGTTCATGTGATCAATTTGAGTGATTTACTTATCTTAATTTATTTTGTGCTTTAATTCTATAAGTTGCTTGAGGACAAGCAAGGTTTAAGTTTGGGGGAATTTGATAGGCGAGAAATTGTGCTTTATTTAATGGTTTAATTCCTATATTTTTATGTGCTTAATATTCTTATATATATTTATTTATCGCATATTTATTATTATGAGTGGTCGAGCACCAATTGTGTATTTTTCTCTTATTTTACAGTAATTAGGTGATAAATTGGTGAATTGAAGACTTAAGGATGATTCATAAGAGTTGCACGAGGAAATGAGAGACAAAACGAGCGAATTGGCAAAGAAAGGACGATTCTGGGCTATCTAGATGGGTTATCTCTGGGATAAACCGTTATAGAAAGCAGAAGACAGCTAACATCACTGCCAGTCAAGAACCGTTATAGTATCCTGCGAGCCTGCTAGCCTGCCGAGCGCTGCCGACCAGTCCGCCCGTGTCGATCATTCTACATTGGTCGTCTCCAGAACCGTTATAGAAAGTCTGGCTGATGCACTTGCCCACGAACTCTCTGTCGCGTCGGTCGACGCGACGTCGACGCAACTGCCCAAAAAATGCGTTTTAAGGGTTTCTTATTGCCCAAGATATTTTTTTAAATAAGTTGCGGCGATTTGATTAAAAAAGGAGAAATGTGTCTGAGTACATAATAATCAATGAAAAAGAAACAAAAATAAAGAAACTAGTGTTTCATAAGAAATCCTCGCTGAAGAGAACTCTTTGAAGCTTTGCGTAGAGGAGTAGAAACTCT
>BMAC01000155.1:322607-360849 GCA_014905375.1 Phtheirospermum japonicum
TATTGGAGTATGTTGCACTGGAGGGGAGACCTTATCCGAAGAAACCCATGTACACCTGATCAACATAATTCTTGCTCGAAGAAACCTGTCTTGCACATGAAGAAGGTACTATAGTGGACGAGTCGGATATTGGCAGCCAACATCGCACCCCTCTTTTTCGTAAACCTGCCACTGATCGGGAATTAATTGATATAATTAAAAAATTACAACTGGAGTCTTATACTCCTTTCAT
Organism: Phtheirospermum japonicum; assembly: GCA_014905375.1. Lineage (NCBI taxonomy): Eukaryota > Viridiplantae > Streptophyta > Magnoliopsida > Lamiales > Orobanchaceae > Phtheirospermum > Phtheirospermum japonicum. Next base: position 322,840 of record BMAC01000155.1, read on the forward strand.
TGTCACCGATCCAAAATCCTCTCCTGCTCTTCATCTTATGGATCTCGCTTCTGGATAGTCTTGGGCGGATATGGCTGAAGACAGAGTTTCTACTCCTCTACGCAAAGCTTCAAAGAGTTCTCTTCAGCGAGGATTTCTTATGAAACACTAGTTTCTTTATTTTTGTTTCTTTTTCATTGATTATTATGTACTCAGACACATTTCTCCTTTTTTAATCAAATCGCCGCAACTTATTTAAAAAAATATCTTGGGCAATAAGAAACCCTTAAAAACGCATTTTTTGGGCAGTTGCGTCGACGTCGCGTCGACCGACGCGACAGAGAGTTCGTGGGCAAGTGCATCAGCCAGACTTTCTATAACGGTTCTGGAGACGACCAATGTAGAATGATCGACACGGGCGGACTGGTCGGCAGCGCTCGGCAGGCTAGCAGGCTCGCAGGATACTATAACGGTTCTTGACTGGCAGTGATGTTAGCTGTCTTCTGCTTTCTATAACGGTTTATCCCAGAGATAACCCATCTAGATAGCCCAGAATCGTCCTTTCTTTGCCAATTCGCTCGTTTTGTCTCTCATTTCCTCGTGCAACTCTTATGAATCATCCTTAAGTCTTCAATTCACCAATTTATCACCTAATTACTGTAAAATAAGAGAAAAATACACAATTGGTGCTCGACCACTCATAATAATAAATATGCGAKAAATAAATATATATAAGAATATTAAGCACATAAAAATATAGGAATTAAAACATTAAATAAAGCACAATTTCTCGCCTATCAAATTCCCCCAAACTTAAACCTTGCTTGTCCTCAAGCAACTTATAGAATTAAAGCACAAAATAAATTCAAGATAAGTAAATCACTCAAATTGATCACATGAACTCATCCGGACTCTAGACACCATTATGTTTCTAGAAATCGCAAGCGTTTCATGTATTGACTCGAATGATCCCAGCAGTTAGGCAATCCTTTTTCATGTACGTTACATCAATGTACCATGGTGCCCCCTCGCTACTCAATGGTTCGACTCTATCCATTGTTGGTCACGATCAAATATCTCGTCCTCTCCCATTTATTTATTTATTTTTATTTTTTTAATTGAGGTCCGCAGCTCCACACTACCGTTCTTGACTTGACTTGATAATGATTCGGCGCTGGATAGGAGGATCGTCTTGATTTGGTAATTTATTCATTTAGTTCACCTCCGCCATGTTTGAGATTTTGATTGTATGATGCGCCACTTGAATACGTGCATGAATTTGTTGAGCTACTAGCATCTTCATTGGATTTCGCCCTTAGAATTTGTAAGCGAATTGCACTTGGTACACGGATAGGCATCTGTTTCAGCACCCCAATTCTTTTTGATTTTTCAATTTTCTACTCAGCCCATGCCGGTATACTCCAACCGGACTTTATTTAACTTTTTTTTTCTACTAACGAGATATTTTCACACAACCGCCAACTTCAAGGCCCCACACAAATTCATATTGAGTACGGCAACCACAAATACACATCAACAACGCAATAATCTAGAATTGACGCCCCACAAATGAATCACAAAAGCACTAACATGCGTACCCTTGACCTCTAAATCAAATGACGACTAAAGACTTTAACCAAAACATAATTCATTAAAGCAATTCAAGCAAGTACTTTTTAACATTTTTAATTCAATTCCCCGTAAATATCACAAAATTTTCAAAATTTATCAATTCTTTATCAATTTTTTTTGCACAATATCCTCAATAATAACCCACTCCCCCAAACTTAGACTTTAGCTTGTCCTCAAGCGAACATTAAACAAGAACAAGCACATCACAAATATTATTAGGGAAGAGTAGAGAAAAGAAATCACCGGGGTATATGTCGAGGGGGTCTCGGTTCCAGACGATCTTTTTCAAAAATATGCCCAATCATCCAAATTAACCAAGATTTATATCCCTTCAACTGCAAAAATAAAAATCAAAATAGAAATAATGTAAATATTGGGTTGCCTCCCAACAAGCACCTTTTCTTAACGTCGTCGGCTTGACGTGGTACCCCTCAATTCCATGGGGGTTTAGGAGGAGGTCGCAAAGTGCCCGGAATGCTAATGACCTCATCCTCCATAATTCGCATCCGTTTTGACGTTGGGTGCTTAACCAGATCCTTCCGACTTTGTGGTGACCTCTTATAGGCATTAGCAAGAATAGTCTCATCCATCACCACGAACGGAAGCTCATCGGTCTCCTCCTTCTCAAAAATTACTTTTTCGTACGTCTCTTTCATTGGGTGCTTGACTGGATCCTTTCGGCTTTGTGGTGGATCTTTATTAAAATTGTCAACAATTGGTTCGCTCACCACCTCATAAGGAAGGATCGTAGTCACCACGTTCTCTTCACCTTGCACAGGCGTCCCCTCATCTTCCATCGTCTGATGCACGGCCCATGTCGGCAATGGCTTTGGCTCGGCTTCGACTACACTAGGAGAAACGATGGAAATAGGAATATCATTTGTAGGTTCGAGCAGAATATGATCAACATGTTTCTGCTTCATTTCTTCTTTCTCTATATCGATATCGTCCTCCAATTCAAATGTTGGATACTCCGGAGTGTCGAGTGTTTCCTCCTCTTGCAGCGTGATGGCACTCATATCCTCCATACTCATCTCAGGCTCAAACGGTGATTGCTCCTCCAACTGCACATCTAACTGGCTTACGTCGTCTATCATTTTACTCACTTGAGCCTCTATTGTACATGACCAAGTGTCGTGCTCGACGTGCCGAAACGCATCTATTTTCTGTTGGAGCTTCAAGGTGTTCATCTCTATGTCTCTCACCATCTCCATGAGCTCTGGGTACACTTGTTGTGTTTGGGGATGGTTATCATATTGTTCCGAAAAATCTTGTCTCCTTTGAAAATTTGGAGAGTCCCCCCATCTTAGCTCGTAAGGATAAGGGTCATACTCTCTTTGCCGGTTTCGATTTGCTTCAATCCTAGCTCGTAGCGTTAGACAATCATCGGTAACATGATCAAATGTTTGACATAATCTGCATGGTCGAACCGGAGGGATCCTTTCCATAGCCTGCTTCCTTCATTGCTTTCACCAAATCTTCTAGTGATGGTCCGGAATTTGTTTCAACCAATGGCTCAGGATAGTATTGTGTAAATTGATGATTAAAGCGTGATCCGTCATGCCCAAAAGGTTGTCTCTCCATTCCGTACCTAGCATCATAAGCATAAAATTGGTGAGAGTACGCTGCCATTCCAAAATAATAAAAAAAAATTAATTTTTGATTTTTTTTATTAATTTCGAAAATAAATATTTCAATTAATTTCGAAAATAATATATATTTTTTTAATTAAATGAAATTAAAAAAACTAAAATTAAAAATACTAAATTTGTCAAATCATAATTTAATACGCGCCACTCCCCGGCAACGGCGCCAAAATTTGACCCGCTCGTCGTAAGCGTCAAATTAAATATTTATTTTCCTTAGCTTTTCTCTACTAACTAGCAGTAGTGATAAGTAAGGGTCGAACCCACGAGAAGTGTGGTTAGATTGTGATGATTCGTATTTTATTTAAATAATAATTGGGGTAGTAATTATGAATTAAATTAACTAATGAAATAAACAATTAAAACGAGCAAGAAAATAATTAACGGAGAATTCAATAATAATAAAGGTCTAGTTCTAGTTCAGTTTCCACCCTCGATTCACTCATTTAACCAACCACAGTATCATAATCCATTCATCATATGCGACTAAAAATCCTAAGTAGCAATAAGCTCTGCTACTCGAATTCACCCTTACCGTTTACTCAATTAAAATAAGCTCTTTAATTGATTCTAATTATTGAATAACCTAGAATAAGCTCTCTAGGTTCAACCCAACAACAACATTAATAACTAGGCAAATAGATTAATCTAGGCAATAAACACATAAACTCGGTTTATTCAACCTATGTTGTGTTGTCCCTAACGATTCGCAATCATTAGTTGCTTCAGAGAAATAGTAATTACGACAATTACATGGGAAGCAATCATATTTTTAGCAATAGATAACTAATCCCTAATCTAGGTGATCAAGCCAAATTAAGAATTAAGCAATCATAAGTTGAGAACAGAACAACACAAACAATCGCATATGAAGAACGAAAGATAATACTGCATAAACTAGTTAAACATAGTTTCATGAGGGTTTCAACATCCCTAGAACTAGATAAAACAATCACTCTCTAATGGAGTTCATCAAATAATAGAATAAAAATAAATAAATAAAACATAAATCTAAGATAGAAGGGATAAGAGAGCTTAGATCTTGAATCTTGAGTCTTGGATCTTCAATCTTCAAGCTTCCTTGTTGTTGGGTGATTTGGACTCCTTTTGGGGCATAGAAACCCTATGATTTTTGTTCAAGACGTTTTTGAAGTATTGTGGGGGGTATTTATAGGTTTAGGAAGTCTTGGGCAATAAGAAACCCTTAAAAATGCATTTTCTGGGCAGTTGCGTCGACGTCGCGTCGACCGACGCGTTTCGGATCGACGCGACAGAGACTTCGTGGGCAAGTGCATCGTCCAGACTTTCTATAACGGTTCTGTAGATGACCGATGTAGAATGATCGACACGGGCGGACTGGGCGAGCGACGCGGGCGTACTGGTCGGCAGCGCTCGGCAGGCTGGCAGGCTCGTAGGATACGATAACGGTTCTTGACTGGCAGTGATGTTAGCTGTCTCCTGCTTTCTATAAATAAATATATATAAGAATATTAAGCACATAAAAATATAGGAATTAAACCATTAAATAAAGCACAATTTCTCGCCTATCAATAAGCGAGACTCAATCACTATGAGTTGTTTGTACTTATTGTTCAAGTTTACTAATGCCCGTATCCGATTTTTAAACGAGACAAGCTGGATTAGTTGGCAACATGCAAAATTAAAGTTAGATTAATAAAAGATCTTATCGAGCATATGTTTCCTAATCAATCCTTTCAAGAGGATTTTATAGAAACAAACAATTCAATACAATTGGAGGATGTTGATTTCCAATTATATGTCGACCATGTTGATAATGAATCTGATGAACTTGTCAATGAGGCAGAGGAGGAGACATGAGATGAGTTTCTAACCGAATAGGATATAGACGAATATGACTTTGATGATAACCTAGACAGTGAAAGTGACCGTTTAGGTTAAGTATGAGATGATACATATATAGTTTGAAATTTAATTAATCCATTTACCTCGACAAATGTGCATCTATGATCAACTTTTAATGGTTTTTTAGATGAGGGTCGAAGTTGTGGCAGAAGTTATGCTTCTTTCTGTCCATCTTCGGGACTTGATTCTCTTGGTTCATCCTCTTCATCACATCATCAAATAAATGATAAAGATGACGATATGATGGACTTATAAAGAGAGACTCATCCTTCCACCGTTTCAGCCACCCCGTCCAATGCTAGTACATCCAGAGGTATCGTGCCACCACATCCTGGTATGATCGAGGTCTATGTTATCCCCCTGAGGTAAGTAACTTTAAATTAATGTTAGTTCTAATAAATTCTTTGTGTTATTATATTGCTCTAATTAATCATAAATTATATTAAGTTGCACAATTACTTGATGGAGTTACTGACGATTCTTAGAGGGATGTACAAGGCTCGTGTACACCTCAATGGATGGAAATACAAGCATATCCATCAGTCTCATCGTGAGTTGTGGTGGCCCAAGTTCCTTGTAATAAACTAATTATTATTTTCATTTGCAACACAAGTGTATATTTTTTATTATATTATATATAATAATTTTGTATTAATTAAGTTATCTTATTTTGTAGCATATTGCTGAGTTTATATTATAAGAAGTCCATGAAGGCTAGTTTTTATCCCAAATATGGCTCAATCGTGTCACAGCCTCCTTAACTAGTGGAAGCAAAAGCTGACAAAATCGAGGAGGGTGCCCACGTACATGGGCTAGGACATCTGATGTAGGTGGCAAGAAAAATGGGTTAAGCATGAGATTAAGAAAATATCTGAGAAGGCGAGCAAGAATAAGATGAGCGAGCTCGATGACCCTGGTGGGATATCAAATCACAGAGGTCGATCACGATCTGCGATTGATCATGTACGTCAGCTTGTAAGTAAACTTAAGTTTGTGTTTGTTAATTTTTCTCGTAAGTAATTAATTACTTGATAATTAATGGTAAATTAAAATATAGAATAAAACATGAGGAAAAGGGTAGAGAAACCACTACGTACGAGATTTTTTGAGTATACACCGGAGAGCCGATGGCACATTCACTGACCCCGTATCACAGTAGACATATTTAAGTGTGTGTGTGTGTGTGTGTGTGTGTGTGTGTGTGTGTGTGTGTTATTTTAAATACTAATTAATGTTTTATATCAATCAAAATGTTACAGGAGAAGTATCCGAGACATACAGAGGAGAGACATGAGGTGTCATAGGACCCTAACAATGTTGTCGAGGATGTATCTAAAGCTCGTCGGGGTGAATATGGGTTGATGTTTTGGCACGAGATGGTTGGGAGTCTTGTGTCTTCAAAGACTTCCAGAGGTGGTGTTTCTTCTGCTCTAGATAGTCATGTCATGGAGCTGCAGATACAATTACAGACTTTAATGAGTCAGGTCCAGACTCAGGTCGACGCAAATAAGCGGGCCAATCAGAAGCACCTCCAATAGCTGTGCAAGGCGTATGTGCGTGAATGGCTTGAGATGCAGGCAGCAAGTTTTATATTTAATTTTGGATCTTGACACCTTTAGTATGAAATGAATAGATACAATAAAATAATAATAAAAACATTTTTTTTAAAAATACAAAATATCGATGGGCAATAGGTCGTCGATATATTTTTAAAGATGTTGATGGGTAAAGGGCGTCGGCATTTACCGACGGCTGTATCGTCTTCATTCATCGATGGTGTCCCCCATCGGCATTCACCGACATTGGATAACCGTCGATATTTGCTGACGTGCTCACACCCGTTGGTTATCCGTCAGAATATATCGACGGTGGTTGATGGCGGCAATGGGCATCCCAATGTCTTACCCATCGGCATTGCGTCAGTAAAATGCCAATGCGTAGGGAAGCGCATCAGCGTTTAGTAACCAATGTTGGAATGCCGACGAGTAAAACTCGTAGACGTATCGATTTTTTGTAGTGTTTGACACTTAATATATATATATATATATATATATATATATATATATATATATATATATATATATATATATATATGAATTTTAATTCATTTATTTGGTTCGTCAAATTGACTCGATGTCTTGGTTGTTAACTCAATTACCTGATGTCTATCCCGAGTCAAGTTACCGAGATAATTTTTAAAAATATTAACCATAATGAAATAGACTTGAAAACCCCTCAATTAGTTTTGTGATACGACGCCCTCGGTTATTTTCTATTTTGAGAATTTAGGAGATAATTGTTTAGGATTTAATTTAAATTAAATATATTATTACCTGATTTCTAAATATTATAAGATTTGTTTGATTATATAAACTTTTTTGATATATTTTATTTTTTATTCTCAACTTTAAATAGATAATAAATTATTTAGCATTAATATTTAGACATTTACTTAATTTACTATATAATAATTGCTATTTATTATTTTATTTCATAATATTTAAATTTTTTGTTTTTATTTATATTTCTTAAAATAATTATTTAGAACATATTATGATTTTATTATATTTTTATCTAATTTCATATTATATTATATTATAATATTTCTTCTTTTTTTCTTCTTTAATTTCATTTTAAAAACTATTTAGAAATAAAATATATATTTCATATTTATTTAACAGAATTCATAATTTTTTGATTCATCATATCATTTTATAATATTTTAAGTGTTTTACATTTCGGGTTTAGTGAAAATGCTTATTCAGGAATTAATTAATTTTTTGTTATATTTCTATACCATCTTTAAAGATTAAAATTTATTTATATTATTTACACTATTACCATCATTGTGATTATTTAGAATAATTTATTTAATAAATACTTTCAATTAAAATGTATTTCTTATATTTTAATTTACTACATATTTTGTTATGATTTATTTTATTATTTTATAAAATTTCTTAGTTTTTTATTTATAAATCATTTTGGAATTTAATTATAATTCATAATATATTAATCCAATTTTAAAATATTTTGGGTATTATTTTATATTATTTATAATATATATATGACTATTGTGACTGTTTTTAATCTTAAACTTATTTAATAAATATTTATAATTTAAATACAAGTTTTTGTATTTATTTAGTTAACTTTACATATATTTCTTCATATTATGATTATTATTATTATTTTTTGGATTAAAGGTTGATTTGGTAATTGAATAATTACTTTAATATAAATTAATTTTAAAATAAAAAGCACAACAGAGTGCGACTAAAGTTCTCGTTGTACTCCATTTGTACCAAATTGATGGATGTGATTGATTTATGACACAATAGTAAATTTGAGGTTATCTGTCTATAAACAAGTACAACAAGTACTTATCTGTAATAAAAAAAGTATTTCAATTATTACAAATAACTCTTAATTTACTTATATAAAATATTTGAAATTCTAACAATAACTTATTTTGATCATTTTCATAATTAAACTTTTTATGATAATTAACATTTTCTTATATGTAATCTATCTTCTAATTAAGACAACGAACTTAGTTTTTTTAATTATTTATAATTTATTTATATCTTTATATTAGAAGAATAAAAGAAAAATATTCAAGTACGCAAAATATAATAAAATAAAAATATCAAATTAGTAAAACATAATAAAGAACATTAAATTAGGCATAATATTAAAATAAAATATTAAATTTAGTAAATATTATATCTGAATAATGTATAAATAAGTAAAGCACCATAAAATTTAATTTGTTAGACGAATCGCGAAAAGTAGACAAGTCACCAAAATTTTGCATTAATATATATAGAGTGATTTTATTATATACTATAAAACTAGCTTGCACCCCATTTTTGAATCTTGTATCCCAGTTTCATAAAAGGTAGATATCATGTGTTCCTACAAGGTCTTCTGTGCTAGCAACTACACTATACAATCTAATGTACGTATCATGGTACTCCACCAATGAAGGTTCATTAGTTTGATCGAATGTTCTTTTATTTATTATTTAATGTTTTATTATTTTTTACATGGCATTCGTTAATTTTTCCTCAAGGTTCGCTATGTTTACTCATGAGATATTACTTTTTATTGAACATCCATTTGTTATTTACTAGAAGTTCATGACCTTTTAACATGATGTTCATTAATTATTTTAATCACGGAGTATCTTAGTTTCTTTTTTGAAGAAAATAGAAAGATGTATTAAAATTGCTGGAAATCAGCCAGCTCTGATTGACAAACAAAGCATGGAGGCGAGCTCCAAGAACTCGTAAGAGAGGGACTAGTTTTAGCGAAAAAAGCAAAATCATGAGCAACACAATTTTTCAATCGACTAATCCAAAAAAAAGCCCAAAATGAGAGGCCATTGCAAAGAAGTCGTACATCATCAAGTAGAGGTGAGCAAGAGGCAGCACATACTTCCTCGCTTAATGCTGCGCAAATCACGTTACTCGCATCCCAAAGAATACAAAATTCGGACAGATTAAGCTCGTGTGCAACAACCAGGGCTTCTCGCATGGCTAGGAATTCGGCGATCTCTGGGTCGGTAATGCCAATCACTTTCTTACTGAGGCCATACATGAACTTACTGTGAGTAGACTCAACGTAGACACCCAGGCCCGCTAATCCCTGAGATCTTGAGATTGCTCCATCAAAAGACATTTTTATAGAAGTTGGCAGTGGTAGTAGGGTTCGATGGGGAATAAGGGTGGCGGAATCACGCTCGGGCTAGAAGTCAGCCGTTTGAAAATCAGACAAGGAGCAAACGGCCGAATGTACCATGAATTATGGGTCTAGCACGACACCATCAAGAATTAGGCTATTGCGATGAAACCATAGATAGTAGCAGAGAACAACAAATAATTCAATTTCCGAAGTATTATTTGAGAGGATAATGTCTCGAATCCATATGTCCACAAGTGGCTGTCGGAAGGAGAATATGCGGTTGTAGAGCTCGAAATCCTTCCAAATCCATATGGCAAAGGGGCAATCAAAGAGGAGATGACGCAAAAAAGATACATGATGTTTGCAGAAGGGGCAAGTCAAGTCAAGAATAAGACCTCGTTTAGAAAGATTATCAGGTGAGGGTAGAGAGTTTGTGCAATATCTCCATAAATAGTGATGAACTCTGCCGGGGATGCGGAGGTGCCATAATTTATTCCAGAGCGGGTTCGGGCCTTGACTTGAAGAGGATGTTGGGTGGGGGGTCGGATGGAGATGCAAGAAGGCTGTGGTCAATGTGATAAGCCGATTTTGCCGAGTGTCTACCATTTTTATTGTGGTGCCAAATCCAACGGTCAGGGGCGTCGGCACTTCGGATAGGTATAGAGAGGATCAAAGAAGTTTCATCTTCGCTGAAAATATTGTTCACTAAATTATGCTTCCAGGAGTTAGAAGTGCAGTCGATTAATTCGGAAATGAGCGCCTCAGAAGAAAGCAGGTTGCAAGGCAAACGGATTTGGAAATTAGGCGATCTAGGGAGCCAACGATCGTGCCAAATTTTTGGAGGAGCCTAAGTAAATTTGACAACGAGAACCAAGTAAGAGCACACGACGACTATCTAGGATACTACGCCAAGTCCAAGAGCATCAAAAAAAGAACCGTGTGGATAATATTTGCCCTTGAGAACTCTGGCCAATAGCGATGAAAGATTCGTAAGAAGGAGCCATGCTTGTTTACTGAGCATAGAGAGGTTGAAGGCGCGAAGGTCTCTAAAGCCAAGACCACCATATTTCTTACTAACCTTTAATTTGTGCCAATAAGCCCAATGAATTTTTCTTTTGCCGTTGGACGAACCCCACAAAAAGTTGCTAATAAGAGACTGAAGATCGAGCAAAAGACCATCAGGTAGTTTAAAGCACGACATGGCATAAGTGGGGATGGCTTGAAGAACTAATTTAATGATCACCTCTTTTCCGGATTTAGAGAGCGACTTTACTTTCCAATTTGAGATCCTCTTCTGGACAGTGTCCTTTAAGTGGCAGAAAATCTCCTTCTCGCTTCTACTCATCAACGACGGAAACCCGAGATATATTACGTGGCTTGTGACTTGAGGGATACCCATGATGTTAGTGATGGATGAAATGATAGCTGGATTCGTGTTGGAGCTGAAGACGGTGCCGGACTTTTCAAGATTAATTCGCTGTCCTGTGACTGATTCATACAATCGGATGGCAAAACTTAGATGTCTTGCTTCATCTTTAGTGGCCTGGCCGAATATTAGGGTGTCGTCGGAAAAAAAAGATGGGAAATGCTTGGAGCGGCACGAGAAAGACGAATGCCATTGATCTTTCCGCTTCGTTGGAGGTCCTTTAAAATGCAAGAAAAAAGCTCCGAACAAATAATGAAGAGGCAGGGGAGAGAGGATCCCCCTGCCCAATCCCTCGTTCGGGCGTGAGTTGCCCAAATTCGCTACCATTCAGAAGAAAAGCAAAAGAGACAGTCGAGATACATAAAGATATGATTCTAATTAAGTTCTCCAGAAAACCAAGGGCGCTAAGCATGGAATAAACAAAGGACCATTCAATTCGATCAAATGCCTTACTCATATCCAGTTTAATAGACATAGAACCCACAACGCCAGAGCTTTTCATTTTCAAAAAATGATGAGTTTCATAAGCAATAAGAATATTATCAAAAATAAGGCGACCAGGGATAAAAGCTGACTGAGACTCCGAGATAATACTCGGCAACACACACCGAACTCGATTAGCAACCGCTTTAGAAGCAATTTTATAAATAACATTACAAAGTGAAATGGGCCGAAATTGTGAAACAAGCTCAGTTTGCATGGTTTTAGGTATAAGAATTATAAAAGTACGGTTTACAGAAGCATCAAAAGAATAATTATTGAGAAAGTTTAGCGTAAAAGTCACTACGTCTGAGCTTATGATATGCCAGAATTTTTTGTAGAAAACTGGACTCATACCATCAAGTCCTGAGATTTGAAGGGGTGCATCTCTTTGAGCGCTTTCACGATTTCGCCTTCGGTGTAGGGTTGTGCGAGAAAAGAGCTTGTACTGCTATCAATCCGTGTGATCGAGGATGATACGTTCTAAGTCTTTGGGCTGATGGCAAAAAATACCATTAGGGTTCTTAAGGCCCGAAATTTGATTAATGCTTCGGCGGTGGTTACCATGAGAATGAAAGAACTTTGTATTGCGATCACCTTCGCGATACCAATGTTGCTTGGCTCGTTGCTTCCAAATGAGACTTTCCTGTTCAAGTAAGAAGTCCAGTTGCTTCTTTAAATCGTTAATAAGCTGTTTAGAGGCTGTAGAGATCGGAGCTGCACGAGCATGAAATATCTCTTTTCTTAGTGCGTCGATTATTTTATGGATAGAATTTTTCAGTGGGCCTCCCCAATTTAGGAGTCCAATGGAGCAGCCTTTGATTTTGGCAGGAAGAGGTGCAGGCGCAGGATTAGAATTCCACGAGTCTTGGATGATTTTCTCGCACTCCTTAGACTTAATCCACATCGCCTCAAGGCGGAAAGGTCTTTTACGACACCTAACTTGATGCGTGTGTATAAATTTATCGAATTGGACATGAAGAGCCGAATGGTCAGAGTATATAGTGGGGATATGAGAGACACGACTCCAGGGGAAAAGATCGTGCCAAGGATTATTGCAGGTGCCTCTGTCTAGCCGGGATCTTTGAATGAACGGGTGAACTGAGAGACGGTGCCAGGTGAAGATATCCCCAAAGAAACCCATATCGGTAAGACCATGGTTCTCTAACCCTGCGGCGAAAGAGTCGATTTTCCAATTGGAGCGGAGGCCGCTGCCTTGGAATTCATATTGAGAAAGGACCTCGTTAAAATCACCAAGACAAATCCAAGGGCCGTCGGAATGAGAGATACCCTGAAAATTATTCCAGGCTGCATGACGGAGGGAAACATCTGGCTCACCATAAACACCTGTAATGCGGAATGATTCACCCAATATGAAGATATCAGCATCAATAAAACGGTCATTATAGCAGCGAAGAGAAACAGTAACATCTTTACGCCATAAAATGGCCAGGCCTCCAGAAGTACCCCTGGCCGGGACAGCAAAACCGAATAAATTTAGTTTTTCTTTCACCATGTCGACTCTTTTCGCATCGCATTTAGTTTCAGAAAGGAAGACAAGGTGGGATGACTTTGTGCGAATTAAATCGCCTAATTCTTGAACTATTCGAGGGTTCTCAAGCCCCCGACAGATCCAAGCTAGGAGACTCATTGTGTCCGGAGTATCTTAGTTTGTACACCATGATGTACCTAATAAATTGTCCTCCCATGTGACCTTCAAATAGTAACTAGATATATATTTTGGGAATTGGATTTATGCCCCTTGTATTAGGGTATTTATTTCAGGCAAGTAGACACGAGTCAGTTTCCATAGGTGGCGAATGTTAGATTTTTTTCTTTATATTTAGATTAGATACTCTTTTTTTGTATTAGTTAAGTTATTAAGAAAAAATAGACATATTTTTTAATTAATGGGGGTGTCCCCAATATGGATTTTAATAGATTTTAAAATTCTATATAATTTTATGGGTCATCAATATGGAATTTAATTGATTCCAAATAATTCTGGTGTCCACAAAACCTTATGAAATTTAATATAACTTTTTTATGAATAGAATTTAAAGGATTTTGATAGACTTTTAAATGAAGACTATGAAGAATTTTTTAACAAATCCAACGTTGACCCATTGGAATTCTAATTTCTCAATAATAATAATAATAATAATAATAATAATAATAATAAAGAAACATACCATCTTTTGACTATATAATAACAAATAACATCTCATCCCTCAAACCATTTATAATTTTTTTTACACAAATATAAATAGATGAACCCTCTACAATATATTATGATGCTAGTCTATACGAGCCTCAACATAAATCTTCTTAAATTGATACTTTTGTGTTTATATAGAACATACGGTAGTTGTGGTACTTACAAATAGAAACCCACATGTAATTAACAAATTAAAATTTACTGCAAGTATAATAGCAAGACATGTGTATTATTACTTACAAATAGAAATCCACATGTCATTAACAAATTAAATTTTACTGCAAGTATAATAGCAAGCCATGTGTATTATTACTTACAAATAGAAATCCACATGTCATTTACAAATTAAATTTTACTGCAAGTATAATAGCAAGCCATGTGTATTATTATTATTATTATTATTATTATTATTATTATTATTTAAATTGTGTTTTTTTAGCATTCATAATCAAGTTTGTTGAGTCATTATAACGTGGACCTAGTTGCACCCATTAATTTAATTTATCATCGTATATAACTGATATATATATCATTCTTTATAACTGAACATATATATCATCACAAATAATTGAAATTGTAAATCCAAAATTTAAAACCCTAAAATGAAAATATAAACCTAAAACGAAAAACTAAACCCTAAAAATAGAAACCTAAACCCTTAAATTGAATATTAAACTTTAAACTCTAAATTTCTATCATATACATATAACTAACACATGTCATCATATATATAACTGGTAGAATGATAGATTTTTTGTCAGGACACATAAATGGAAAACTAAAAAAAATGGAAAACTAAATTTTAAAATGAAAATTAAACCCTAAACTCTAAATTCTTGTCACATATCATCACATATAACTAACATATATTATCACGTATAACTGTGATATATATAATCACGTATAATTGAATGATAATAAATTTTGGGATAATTCCCATACACTACACTAAGATCAGGGTTCATTGTCAAATAATCCATCTAACTTTGTTTCATACCATTTAGCCTAATTATATCCCATTTAAACAAAAATTACAATTTAAATTATAAAAATACCCCTAGGCCTAAAAAAAACTATTATAATACATATGTGTAAATTATCTTTTATTGTTCCCCTTTTTCTGCGCCTCTCATTCATAAAAGGCTTTTCACCTTTTCAAACCCTATTGACCACCCTTGCTGCACAGAGTTGTAGCAGCGGCCATGGCATAAGAACGGCTTATCCATCAGCTCCTGGAATAGCGGTCTCTGCATCTGGGACCTACAGACCGACAACGTAGCCCACAGCCACGCCAAGGACATCTCTCCTTCGCTTCTTCTTCCCCTTCGTCCGAATCCAAATCTAAATCCGATAGATCTAGACTCAAGCCATCATAACAACAGTACTGGTGGACATGGGGATACTCAATCTTAGCGGATTCTAAGCACGGCGATGGGAATTACATACAATTAATTTGTTTTCCTCTTCTTTTTTTTTTTACAGTGCTATCAGTCTAGCATTTGTCTACAATTTAAAGCCCATTTTTGAGGAATCAATTTTATCTCCCTCGGTGGTAGCGTTCAGATAATATCTTTCCGGTGAGGGCGGAGGCAAACGCGATATACTCAAGAGTTTGGCTACCACGTGGTTGCGATTTGCAGATCAGACATATTTAATCATCGGGTGTCGATGGTTCCATACCTAAGGAAATTTTTACGCAGGTGACACTTCATCTAGTGTTTGGCAGCAAGCGATTTGGGTTTTCTGACATGCTTGAGTTTTTCAAGATTTATTTTCATTTTATTTTTATTTTTTTCAGAAATAATTTGTGTTGGATATAATATTACTTTTTCTTTCGCAATTTTATAATCACACGAGTAGTATATAATCGTGACCCAATTTCATAATGTTCTCTTAAAACTTTGTTGCCGATATTGTTGAGTAGAGTACGAAATATAATCGAGTAATACTAAATTCATGAAATAAAATAGGAATTTTAGTGTGAAATTAAGAGGTAATATGAAATTAAATATGATTAATATGAAATCTAACAAGCAAGTACGAGATTTGATAAAGTAGTATGAAATTCTAGAGTTATAAAATTTGACCGGACTATAATGAAATCCAACAAACAAGTACAAAATTTCACATATAGTGTGAAATTAATTTCACGATATAGTATGAAACTTTATAATTTAGTATAGAATTTTACGATATAGTATGAAATCTAATGATGTAGTATGGAATTTGACCGGAGTCCGACGACGGCAGATGGGGTTCACAGTTAGTATAAAACTTTATAATGTAGTATGGAATTTCACGATGTAGTATGAAATATAATGATGTAGTAGTATGGAATGGTATGGAATTTGACCGGAGTGGGTTCACGATATAGTACGAGATTTTATAAAAATTCCACGATGTAGTATGAAATATAATGATGTAGTATGGAATTTGACCGGAGTTCGACGACGACCTATGGGAGCGATGACGATTAACGGCCCACGATATAGTATGAAATTTTATAGTGTAGTATGAAATATGATGTAGTATGAAATTTGAACGGAGTCCGACGAGGACCGATGGGTGCGACGGTGATTAATATGAAATTAACATGGGTAGTATGAAATTCATATGAAATTAAATTTAAAAAAATAAAATAAAATTGAAAAACAAAATAAAACTAGTAAGGGTAAGCTTGTAATCATATGTATTAATTTTGATTAAATGGAAAATAAATGAGTATATGGGAAATGAATATTTTCAATAGATTATTTGGGAAAGAATGTTTATCTTTTGGAGTGTATAGGAATTGACCCATAAATTTTTACATGATGCACCTCTTACGGTGCACCCAAGTGCATGTAATAAATTGTCTGATTTAGAAGCCTACTTCATAATTATGTTACTGAATTTGAGAATTGGGAATTTTTGGAATATTTTTTAATTATAATATATTATACTGTTTTCAAAAAAAAAATCGAAATGACCCATTATTAATTTTTGGTGATCAATAATATACATGACTATATTGTATGCATGCGTCTAAGTACAAATTATGTAACTTTTGGTTGGTAATTAAGGTAGTGTATTTTGTAATTATACTTTAGAATTAATGGTATAATTATATATATATATATATATATATATATATATATATATATATATATATATATATATATATCTATCTATCTGTCTGTGTGTGTGTGTGTGTGTGTGTGTGTGTGTGTGAAATACAATTTTACTGATTTGAAATTTTATGAACTCCATGTATAATAATGAATTTTATATAATTCTATTAAATTCATAAAAGTTTGTTTTATGTAAATTCTTTTTAAATTCATTTCGGAGATTCCTCCGTGGCCTATTTGGACGTTGAAATTATGAATTCTACTATTTAGAATTTGAGGTATTTAAAATTTTGTGAATAGTAGGAATTTTTATTTATCGTAGGATTAAAAATCTTTTACTTTTTATTATAAATGTCAAATTATGTGTGGAAAGTGGGTGATAATATATTATTATATTGTATTTGATGTGAAATTATATTTGAAAAATGGATGATAATGTATTATAATATTTAATTATAAATATTATTTAATTTTTGAATTTTAAAACAAACGAATATTCAATATTACGAATCTCGAATCCGTCATTTAAATTTTACCCAAAAGCCCCTAAATTTTTTAGACGAGACTGGCCCACGTTATGGACGATTTGCGATCCATAAATTTTTTATTTTTTGAAGATTGTGATTAATGATGAAGTTGGACCAATCATTGATTGACAGCACCACTCAACCCACAACCTAGAGCCACATGCCGAATCCAACCCATTTAAAAAATGTGCCTGAGCACGTGCACCGGTACAACACTCCATTTCAAATTCAACTAATTGAAGTTGGCAATTAAAACTAGTCCCCTAGAAAACAA
Source organism: Phtheirospermum japonicum (assembly GCA_014905375.1). Lineage (NCBI taxonomy): Eukaryota > Viridiplantae > Streptophyta > Magnoliopsida > Lamiales > Orobanchaceae > Phtheirospermum > Phtheirospermum japonicum. Next base: position 340,702 of record BMAC01000155.1, read on the forward strand.
TGTATTAGTAGGTCCGAGGTTTGCTATCCATTCATTTCCTTTTATTTCGATATCATAATAGTCAAATTTTTTAAAGGAGTTAAAGTTTATTTTTAAAATAATGAATTAATATAATTTATATATTTTTTGTTAAGTGGTTGAATATAAAAATATTTGATAAACAAAATGAGTCCTTATAAATATGTTTGTGTGTAAGAAGTTAATAATTGTATATATAAGACATAGATAAGAAATAAATGATAGAAAAATTAAGAAAAAATTGAGAAAAAAAAGTAGTATTCAATATATAATTTTTTTTTTCACTAGTTGACAGGATTTTTCATATTTTCGTCTTTTTAGTTTGTTTCGTCCTCCTTTTTATTAAGTTTTGTGCTAATTATAATTATAATTTTTATTTTATACTAACTTTGTCCCAAAATTATTTATGTATTAGAAAATTTCATACAAATTAATTTTTTTTTACAAAATGACTTATCTACCCTGATTAATATAGAGATATTTAATATATATTATTGATGCGGACCAAAATGTCCATACGTGATATTATTTGATATATGTGAATATATGAGAAAGGCGACCTCATTTCCTGGAGAGGGTGTTCCTCTGGGAAGTGAGCGAGCCGAATGATTTCTTTAGAGAAGTGGGCGAGCTGGTTTTATAGAGTAGTGACCTGTAGTATGGGGATGGATTTTCATATAGGGTCGTGATCTCTTATGTTTGTGCAGTGTCTGAGCTCATTTTATGGGCTTAGTGTGAATGGGTTTTTATGGTCCTGGTGGGCTATACGGTAGTAGGCCCAGGCCTATTCTGGTAATTTAATGAGAGATTTATTGTTTATGAGAACTGAACATATAGGAGAAATCCTAATTCAGAGTCGATGGTAGAGTTTTAATATTTATGGAATTGTGATGAGAGAAGGAAACCCTTGACTTGGGGAATACTTCTCGTCTCTATAAAAGGAGTTGCATATCTCTCATTATTTATCATGATATCATAATCGCATTTTATATTATTCAAGAGAAGTATTGAGTGTTTTAAACTTGCTTTTGACTTAAGTATCGGAGGACCTTCACGGGTCTGATCACTGACCCGTCTGAAGGTGCTGTTTTGCAGGACCAGAGAGGTCGCTAGGAGGTTCGTTGAAAACTTGGCAGGTCGCTGTGACGTATTCGAGATCTACTTCAGGTCGCTGATCTCTATTTTGAGGTTAGTACCCTATATATTTGGTAACCCAACTTTTTGGACTTATCAAATTGGCGCCGTCTGTGGGAAAGAAGGACAACGAGTCATTGAGCGAAAGGCGTGAGAAGTCTTGTAAAGAAAACATGAAGGATAACATAATACCTAGAACCCTACATTATGGTTCTGAATTGGACAAACAAGTAAAGAAGAACAAGACGGCGGGCGTCGATGAAGAGGGCGTGAAAAAAGGAGGGCGGACACCTCCGCAGGTGGATCCGACATTCCAGGGCTTGGATGGTACACCACCACCCTCCAAAAGGCGTCGGGATGGAAAGGAACCAATGGAAAGCTTGAAGATGCCGGAGGTGATGGCGCAGAAAGTAATGCATATAGGAACGAAAGAATGGAAGGACTTGCCCAAGGATAAGTCTTGTCAAATCAACAAAGGATTTCTAGAGGGGCTGCTGGATATTGTGCCCTTAGAAAAACAGGAGGAATTGCATAGGTATCTAGCCAGCGGGATGGGTACTCGGAAAGAGAAGAAAGATGATCTTAACAGCGAGTGGGAGGAGATGCCGGTAATCGAGAAGGCGAAACATAATGAGAGATCTCCGTCCAAGAAGGTTTCTCATGGAAAGAGGGGTCGGAGTAAACATAAGTACGAGGACACATCCAGCTCTACTGCATCTATAACTCACAAGCGCAAGGGGAATGGAGTGAAGGTGAAACGAAGTCATTGCCAGCGACGAGGTCGCCGACATGATAAACATGTTAGCAAAAGCAAAACCCAGACCTCGGAGACGGATGGTGAATCTAAGGAGAAGCCTCGTAAGAATTGTAGTGGATATAGTGAAGGGAATGGTGGAAACGAGCTGGGACCAGAGAGTAAAGCTTTTAGAGATTTGCAGGAGGCCATGCTAAAATTAAAGAAACGATTGGAAGAAGAGAAACTTGACGGAGATGAAGGACACCCCTTCTCGGAAGATATGTTACAGGTCGTCGTGCCTAAGGGGTATAAAGCGTTAGAAATACAATATCGGGAAACGCCGGATCCAATTGAGCATTTGCGGCTTTTTGAGAATGCAAGGATGTTGCATAATTACACGGATGCTGTGTCTTGTCGAGCCTCTGTATCCACTTTGAGAGGAATCGCACAAAACTTGTTCTATCAGTTACCGCGCGGAAAAATTACTCGTTATCAGGTATTGCGAGTTGCTTCTCTTAAGCAATTTTCCAGTGTGCGGCAGAGCACGAGAATGGCACAATCACTTTTCACTATGGTGCGGCGACCTTATGAGACATTAAAGCAATATATTAACAGGTTTACCAGTGCCACTCTGGAGGTACCTGTTGCCACTGATGAAATGAATGATGGAGCCTTGCACCAGGGATTAATGAGGGAGTATTTGCGTAAATCCTTGGTTAAAAAAGAAGCTCGGACCTATGACGAGGTATTGGCGAGGTGTCATAAGTATATACAGGTAGAGGAAGCTGAGGAGGAGCATCGGACGCATTTTGGTCGAGAGGTCGCAGATCGGAGAGGAAGTGTAGAGAGAACTGAATTTAGAAGGGAATCTAGGAGAGAGCCTATGAGGATAGTGCGCGGGCTCTTGGCCTCGAACGCAGAAGTTAGTAGGAAGCAAGAGACGAATGTGCGGAACTGGAAGAATGAAGATTTCACTCCATTGGCCTACATGCGGGCTAAAGTACTTTCTATTATGGAGCACTTGGTACCCAATGCTATAAAGTGGCCGGAGGATCGCACGCCAATTCTTACACACCCCAGGACCAATTCCTTTTGTCGGTTTCATAACAATTATGGACATTTTACTGAAAGTTGCAGGCACCTCAAGGAAGAGATAGAAAGACTTATAATAGCTGGACATCTCAAGGAAGTGATTTATAAAGATAGAGAACTAAAAGAACAGGAGCGACCGTTGCCTCCACCACCACAAAGAGATCCACCCCAAGACCAGGTCGCGAGGTAATTACAATAGGGGAATCAGGGGCGTAATGGTCCACAAAGGAATAAGGGAAGGATAAGCATGATCTCTGGCGGACCGACAGATGGTGATTCCAATGCTGTGCGGAAAAAACATATTAAGTCAGCTCGCTTAGGAACGTGGGAGGTCGCTAGTGTGAGACGACAATCTCAATGGTAGGGCCGGTCATCTCTTTTGGCCCTAATGACCAACGCGGGCTACAGGAAGATCATAATGATGCATTAGTAATCGAGGCTGAGATCGCAGGATACGAAGTCGGCAGAATCTTTGTGGATAACGGGAGCTCAGTAAATATCATATATACAGATTGTCTCGAGCAGATGGAATTAGAGAAAAATGTGCGATCCGTGAATATGCCTATATACGTGTTCAATGGAACACAGGTGAATACCGAGGGCGAGATGACGCTGACTGTGGGATTGGGAAAAGAGGAGTCGCGAGTGGAGAAGAGTTTGGAGTTTTTAATCATCCGAGGGAGGTCGGCCTATAATGCGATATTAGGACGACCTGCCCTCAATGCGTTCCGAGCATTAACATCGACCTATCACATGAGCATCAAGTATCCAGTGGGTGACAAAGTAGGGAAGTCATCGCAGAACAGCAGGTCACGAGATCATGTTATCAGCTGGCAGCCAGGAAAGGATTGATGGAGAATAAACGCAAGAGGGGTGACGAACAGCCGGAGGGAGTACTTAGTACAAAGAAGATGAAGGAACAGGAGAACTCTGTCCAACCAAATGAAGAACTGATGGAAATTTCATTAGAAGAAGATCGCCTAGAGTATACAAGGGTGGGGACTTTAATACCTGAAGTATTGAAGGGCGAGCAGATAAAATTACTAAGAGAATTTCGGGATATATTTGCGTTTGGGGATGGAGAATTAACAGGGGTATCCTCGGAGGTCGTGAAGCATCATTTAAATGCGGATCCGGAGGCGAGGTCGGTGAAGCAGAAGAGGAGACATTTTGGGCCAGAGCTGGATAAGGTAATTGAAGAAGAAGTACAGAAATTGTTAAAGGCCGGCCACATAAGGGAAACTCAATTCCATGAATATTTGTCTAATGTAATGATGGTGCCAAAGCCGGCGCAAAAGTGGAGGATGTGTATAGATTTTCGCGATCTATATAAAGCTTGTCCGAAGGATCATTACCCTTTGCCGCAAATTGATCAATAGGTGGACTCTACTTCAGGGTGCGAGCTGTTGAGCATGATGGATGCCTCAAAGGGGTATCACCAAATACCCCTTGCAAAAGAAGATCAGCCTAAAGTGAGTTTTGTCACTTCTACGGGAACCTATTGTTTTGTGTCCATGCCCCTTGGCTTGAAGAACGCAGGAGCGACCTATCAGAGATTGGTGGATTGAATGTTTAAAGACCTGTTAGGGTCCACCATGGAAGTCTATGTTGATGATATGCTGGTCAAGAGCAGGAAAGCAGAACATCATGTGGAAGATCTAAGGAAGACGATTGTTATATTGAAACAGTGTGGGATGAAGCTTAATCCGAAGAAGTGTGCATTTGGTGTGCGATCTGGGAAGTTTTTGGGTTATATGGTAACGGAACGAGGAATCGAAGTTAACCCATAGAAAGTGCGAGCTGTTTTGGAGATGCCACACCCTCGCATAGTGCGTGACGTTCAGGTGCTTACAGGACGGATTGCAGGTCTTAGTCGTTTCATTTCTAGGTCGGCAGAGAGAGGTGTGCCATTTTTTAGGGCGCTTCGCAAAGGATCCCAGTTCGAGTGGACGAAAGAAGCTGCAGATGCATTTGAAGAATTAAAAAAGTACTTGGCTGAGATACCGCTATTGACTAAGCCAATGTCCGGAGAGGACCTGTTCTTATATATATTGGTGGGAGAGGTCGCAGTAAGTTCAGTGTTGATCAGAGAAGAGGCGGGTACGCAAAAACTTATTTATTATATTAGCAGGATGTTACGAGGAGCTGAGTTAAAGTATTTCGAGCTGGAGAAAGGAGGCTTTGCGCTGATTTGTACAGCAAGGAAACTGAGGCCGTATTTTTTGAGCCATAGAGTGAAGGTACGTACCAATTTAGCCCTTAAGCAGTTTTTGGGCAACCCAAATGTATCGAGGAGGTTGGTAAAGTGGGCTGTGGAGTTGAGCGAGTATGATGTGGTTTACGAGCCAAGAGTAGCTATCAAGGCGCAGGTGTTAGCAGATTTTTTGCAGGAGATGGCACGACCGGCTAATGCGAGCGAGGAGGTGAAAGCGTGGACGCTGTATACCTATGGTTCGACTATGGTGTCGGGAGTAGGATTGGGTATTGTGTTAACCAGCCCGAAAGGGGAAAACTTGGAGTTCGCAATTAAGTTTGGATATAAGGCATCCAATAACGAGGCTGAGTATGAAGCTGTGTTGCAGGGTATCAAGATGGCACACGACCTGGGAGCAAAAAAGTTATGGGCATATACGGACTCTCAGTTGATAGCCTGTCAGTTCGGTGGATCCTTTGAAGCTAAGGAAGAATGGATGGCAGTATATTTGAGTAAGTTATGGGAAGAGGCAGCGCGTTTTGAGGAATTTAAACTGGAACATTTACCGCGAGCTGAAAATGTTAGGGCGGACCAGCTCGCTCGTATAGCAGGAGCACTGGGGACTTGTGATACTCGGAAAATCACATTAATGGAGTTGGGCCATAGTAGCGTGGAAAAAGGAAAGGAAGTTATGGAGATCGAAGAAAAAGATGATTGGCGCACACCTATATGGGAGATTCTTGTCAAAGCAAAGGAGGACACAGAAAATTTAACGACGAAGGAGACTAGAACAGCAGCTCGTTTTTGTGTGATACATGAGGAATTATATAAGAGGTCGCGTTTTGGACCCTTCCTGAAGTTCTTAGCTAAGGAGCGAGGATTGGAAGTGTTAAAGGAGATACATGAGGGGTATTGTGGCGACCATGCAAAGGGAAAGGGGTTAGTGGGCATTACGTTGCGGGCTGGTTTCTTTTGGCCAGGAATGAAGAATATGACTAGCGAGCTAGTGAGAGCGTGTAAGAAGTGTCAGATGCATGCTCCGGTCATTCATATACCGGCTGAGGAGATGATGACAATGAGCTCGCCATGCCCATTTGCGCAGTGGGGAATTGATATTGTGGGTCCTTTTCCAAAAACCCCGGGCAACAAGAAGAATCTAGTGGTGGCAATTGATTATTTTACAAAATGGATGGAGGCCGAAGCAGTTACAGGGATAACCGAGCAACATATGATGGTCCTAAAATTTTATTTTTATCAAAACTCCATTTGTATATAGAATCAAACCCTATAGAATATAAAAATCAACGCTCCATATTCACAATATTTATTTTATCTCTTATGCGAGTGAATAATCACACACCAGTGGACTAACTATTCAAACCACAAAATTTCATAAACATAATAAAAAAAATAAAAAAAAATGCACACGAGGCCGAAACCACTCCAATATTATCGACTCATGTCATTGGATTTGGAGTGCCGTTGTTGTATCCGATGACACAATAATTAAACTCCATTAAATATATGATACATATCTTAAAAATAAAACAATACTAACTCTAATCAGAGTCTCGTATTTTTTAGATAAAATTTAACTCAAAATGTAAAAAAATAAAATAAAAATGTTATAAATGGAAAAGAGACTAGCCCAAGGTAAATTGGACATTTACTAGTTTGGAAACACGTGTATTATGAAAGCATATCATAAAATACATAAAAACATAAAATTTAGGGGAAAAGATTGTAACCATCCTGTACAATTCGCGTTTTTTGAGTTTGCATCCTAACTTTTTTTTTTATAATTTAATGCATCCTGTTCTATACAAAATTTTGAAAGTGCATCCTGTACTATACAAAATTTAGAAAAAAACTAGTTTTATTAAATAAAAACTCGAATTTATTAAATAAATATGCAAACCATATTTTATCCTAATGTTTACCGGAACTAGTTTTATTAAATAAATAAAATTTATTATTTATTTAGTAACAAATTCGGTAATTTTTGCATATTTAATAAAATATGCCGGAACTAGTTTTAAATAAATAATAAATTCACCGGAACTCACACAAAGTATATGGGTTTGGAAATATGCAACCTCATTCGCGAGACTAGGTGAGTTTCGACGAGTTTGGACGAGTTGATTGGTCGGAGGATGCACTTTCAAAAATTTTTGAAGTACAGGATACATTAAATTACAAAAAAAAACGTTATGATGCAAACCCAAAAAATGCGTATAGTACAGGATGGTTACAATCTTATCCCCTAAAATTTATCAAAAATATTGAATCGAACTTTCGACACCTACTTTTAAATAGAAGTTTGTCAGGCTTAAAAGTTCACTCGCAAGAGTGCGAGGTCACTTGTAGGTTGGTAAGTTGAGTCAAGTCGAATCTCTCGAGAAAAACTAATCAGAGTTTCTTTTTGTGTTTGATTTCACGAATGAGAAAATAACGAAGAAAAAGCTAATCAAAATACTCAGAATCAAGACGTTGACTTAAACGATGAACATGAAATTGAAAGCTTTGAAAAGATTTAAGAAAACGGGGGTCTAGAATCTAGAATCATCTCTACAGCCACTTGGGCATTTCATTGAACACCTTATCTACGAGCTAGGGTTGTAAATCCCAACTTGTAGATTAAGTACCCAACAATCCCAATCGATGGTTCTAATGATTCTAGCCACTAGACGCATAAGATCTAGCCAACAATGATCAACATATATAATATCATAAATCCAAAACAGTAAAAAATACGATTAACCATAAAGAGCTTGAAGGGAGCATCAATGGAGTTTTTATGAGTCAAGAGCATCACAAACGCAATAAAATTCATAATCTAAGCCATCGAAGAATTAAACTAATAGAACAAAGGAAATTGAAAACTTACTAATTAATAATGAAAAGTAACATCGTACAAGCGCGACATTAAACTAAGAACTACTAAGTAAATAGTCTAAGGTTTACTAAAACTAAGAAATTATCTAAAATCTATTAAGTTTAGAGTTTGAAACGGAAGGGTAGAAGAAAGAAAACAAAGAACACTCTTGGGTTGTCAATCCAAGAGGTTCGAGAAGAAAAAAAGGGGGAAAATCCCATGTGGTCGCATTCTCTCTGCTTCTGGGCACCTCTCTTAAAGGCACAGAAATGGGCCTGTTCGTTTTATGAGCCGAGGGCTCTAAATTCCTGAAATAATAATGGCACTGGGTAACCCAGTGTGAATAATATAAAAGAAGCAATATACAGATGAACATTTCAAGTTTAAGGTAAAAGTTGTTTTGCTATTCTGGGAAAAATGCTTTTCTATTTGCTCACTTTTCTGATTGATTACAGAATGCAGATCAAGAAGACTTTATAGCCACACATGCACACCCTATGACCTAATGTACTTATACACATGTAAGGATGAGATGCGATAGTACAAAGACAGCTGCTACAAGCTAAATGACAAGATCTGCTGCTGCTAAGTTGGGATTTACGGTTGCAACGTTCTAATTCATTGTGTGTCCAGGATCTTTTTGTCTTCATCTGCATAGGAGGGAACGACTGGGACTTGTTCAGCTGTGCATGGCCATGCATGTACACATGCATGGCTGTGTGATCATTTATAGATAACAGACCCAGTGTCATCTATAACACATCAAATAAAGGCCCAATCTTGTTAAAACTACACTCGTAAACCCACACTCGTCCATCTTCAGACCAAAATACCTCAAAATCCCTGAAATAAAAATAAAATACGGTAAAATAAGTTGCAGATACATAAATATGAAAATATGCTCAATCTATCCAATTTATACCGAAATTAATAACAAATCTAACCAAAACACTATCCAAATATATATAAAAATTAAGATAAAAGCATGCTAATCAAGATTTTAATTAAATTCAGAATGTTAGTTGTCTTATTAACAATGTTACCATCGTCGTATTTTCCGCATAGAATTTCAACTCTTTATGGATCTTAATTCGAAAGAACGTGACACAGAGCTGGTTGTGATTGAAAAGTGGTATAAACAAATACAAACCAACATCGGATAGAATTTGACTCTAACTCTTGTTTATAATAATTGCAAAACAAAACAATAAGTGAAAACTATCTCCGAAATTTGAATAACACTTTGCTATTCTAAGAACTTAATGACATGTGTAGAATGTGAATAACTCTATATTTAAGAGTGTTTGTCATCTTCGACCTTAATCATCATCTTCTTCCTCCTGCATCAAATTAAGAAAAAAAGCTTCTTTATAATGGTTGCACACATACATAAGAATTATAGAACTTGACTCAACATACTCCACTTCTTTCCTTGTACTCCACTCCATGTTGAGATGTCAATAGTATAATGCCATCAAAAAACTCAAAACATGAGTATACAAAAAACGTACCGACATACATTTAGACATACATTTAGATAGTCATAACTTAGAAAACACATGCATAAAAAACAATATTTGGCATGAAATATAACATGATATTGTCTCATGTTGAGACATTAAAAACAACATAAGTTTTATGCCTTAATATTTTTATACCATCAGGATAAAAAGTTATTCAATCATCAATATTTACATGAAAAAAAGAGGCAAAGAAAAACTTGTACAAAGTTAGCAAGGCAAATACAAAAAAAATAATAAAAAAAATTATAACCCAAACCAATTCTAATTTAAACCAACACTTTGACGTCAATTTAACTTCACATCATCAAACGAAAGTAATAGATGTTGATAAGTGAAAGATGTTCACAATTCAATTTCATTTCTCCCACACATTAAAAAAGTTAAAAGAATAAGTTTTTAATTGAAGTTTCTATTAAAGAACAAAATTAATGCAACTATAAAACTCAAAGGACTGCTTTCAGCAGGTTCAAAGTTATAGTCCCATGTGATAGACTCTTGTATCCTTATCTTAACCCCTACATAAATTCACATCCAGAGAACCAATGTATCTACAATGGCAAATATGTAACACATTGTCTGATTCTTGCACTCTCATAATTACCAAGCTTATAAGACATCTCAAGGATATTGATGTGGACCAAAATGTCTGTACGTAATATTATGTGATATATGTGGGTATTTGTGGAAAGCGACCTCATTTCTAGGAGAGGGTGTGCCTCCTGGAAGATGGGCGAGCTGTAATATATCTTTGAGAAGTGAACGAGCTGAAGGCTGTTCCTCGAAAGTAAGCGAGTTGATGTGTCTGGAGTAGCGACCTGTAGTATGAGGATGAGTTCTCATATAGAATCGTGATCTCTGGTGGGTTGGGCTGAGTACTTGAGCCTGATGGAAAGTCTAATATGTGTATGGGCCTGGTGGGCTGTACGCCCAAGCTTATTTTGGTAATATATTAAGAAGTTTATTGTTTATGGGAACTTGCTATATATGAGAAGTTCTAATTTAAAGTCGGTGATAGAGTTGTGATGAGAATGGAATTCTGGTTTGTAAGGTAACCCTAGATAGTGGAGGATTTCTCCTATCTCTATAAAAGGGGCTTTTGTCTCTTATTTTGTTATCATTATCACGCCATTATTGTTATTTTGCCGGCATTATTTACATAGAGAGAGAGAGGAGTTTATTTTTTGCTTATTAACTTAAGCGTCGAAGGGCCTTAACGGGCTCGAAATCTGGCTCGTTCTAGGCATTGTTTTGCAGGATTGGCGGGGTTGTTGTGACGATTGTGGAAGGTTTTAGAGGTCGCTGAGACGTATTTCATCATCAATTCAGGTCTCTGATCTCTTTTTGAGGTTAGTACCCCTTATATTTGGTGGTCCAACTTTTGGGCTTATCAAATTGGCGCCGTCTGTGGGAAAGAGGGACATCGAGTCCTTGAGAAAGGCGTGAGAGATTTAGTAAACAAAGCATGAAGGATAGCAACATAATTCCGAGGACTTTACAATACGGTTCTCTGTCAAACAAAAAGAAGAACAAGAAGAGCAGACTGGCGGACGTTAACGAGAAAGACGAGGCAAGAGATGGAAAAACGCCTCCTCAGGTGGATCCAGTTGTCCAGGGCGTCGGTAACACACCACCACCTTCTCCCAGGAGACGTGAGGGGAAAGGGTTGGCGGAAGACGCAGAGATGAAAACGCCGGAGGCGGAGGCGCAAAAGGCGATCCATGTAGAGGGGAAAGAACGGGAAGATTTACTGAAGGACAAGCCCTGTCAGAGTGAAAAAGGATTTTTGGATGGACTCATGGACTTCGTGCCGCTAGAGAGACAGGAGGAATTACGCAGGTACTTAGCAAGCGAGCTGAGTACGGGGAAGGAAAAAGGGCGGTAGATCTCATAGCGAGAAGGAGGAGGAGTCAGCGGTTAAAAAAGTAAAGCGGGGCAAGAAATCTACGTCGAAAAGATTGTCTCGTAAGAGGGGACGGAGTACATGGAGAAAGGGGGATGTTTCTAGTTCCACCTCATCTGTAGGCTCTCATACTCGTAGACGACGAGCGAGAGGAGTGAAAATAAGGCGAAGTTGTTACAGGCGAAGTAGTCGACGCCATTATAGATATAGTAGTGAAAGTGAGACTCCGACCTCTGACACGGATGGTGAGTCTCAAGAGAAAACCAAGAAGAGCGGTAATGTGTCCAAAGAAGGAAAAGGAGAGAGCGAGATGGGACCACATAATAAGGCCTTTAGAGAGCTGAAGGAGGCCATGCTGAAATTACAAAGACGAGTGGATGGAGATAGGTTGGAAGGAGAAGAAGGACATCCTTTCTCGGAGGATATGATTCATGCAGCAATGCCTAAAAATTATAAAGCATTGGATTTGCAGTATCGGGGGTTAACGGATCCAGTTGAGCACCTACAGCTCTTTGAAAACGCGAGAATGCTACACAGTTACAGTGATGTCGTGGCGTGCCGGGCTTTTGTGTCCACCCTGACGGGAATCGCACAAAATTGGTTCTATCAACTCCCGCAGGGGAAGATCACCAGTTATCCAGTATTGCGAGCTGCCTTTGTAAAGTAGTTCTCTAGTGCTCGACAGGGTGCGAGGACGGCGCAATCACTCTTTACCATGGTGCAACGACCTGGAGAGACGCTTAAACAGTACGTTAACAGGTTCACCAGTGCTACTTTGGGGGTGCCCACTGCCACTAATGAGATGAAGGCTGGAGCTTTACGTCAGGGACTAAGGAGAGAGGACTTGCGTAAATCATTAGTAAAAAAGAGGCACGATTGTATGATGATGTCTTGGCAAGGTGTCATAAGTATATACAGGTGGAAGAGGCCGAGGAGGAACATCAAGTGCATTTTGGCAGGTCGGATGCAGATGCACGAGAAGTCATCCCAAGAAGAGAAGTAAGAAGAGAGTCAAGGAGGGGAATGCGCGGGCTCCTGGCTTCGAGTGCCGGGGTTAGTGGGTGAAAAGAGGCGAGCACGCGCGAGTGGAAACAAGAAGATTTTACACCATTAATATATCCGCGGGCTAAGGTGTTTAGTATTATGGAGCGTTCTGTGCCGGATGCCATACAATGGCCGGAGGATCGCACACCTATCCCCACTCATCCCAAGACTGCTTCCTTCTATCGATTTCACAATAATTACGGACATTTCACTGAGAATTGTAGACACCTCAAAGAAGAAATAGAAAGACTGATAAAAGCAGGGCATTTGAAAGAATTAATCTATAAAGAAAGGGAGCCGCGCGAACAAGGGCAGGCGTTACCTCCACCACCGCCGAGGAGCCCGCCTCAGCAGCAGGTCGCGAGGCAAGGACGGCAAGGAAATCAGAGACAGGAAGGACCGCGGAGAAATAGAGGAAGAATAAACATGATTTCCGGAGGGCCAACGGATGGTGACTCCAACAATGCGAGGAAACGACATGTTAAGTCGGCTCGTTTGGGCATAAGTGAGGTCGCCAGTGTGAGCAGACAACCTCAAGTTGCAGGGCCAGTCATTTCTTTTGGCCCCGATGAGAGGCGCGGGCTACAGGAAGATCATAATGATTCATTGGTAATAGAGGCGGAGATTGAGGGTTATGAGGTCAGCAGGATATTTGTAGATAATGGAAGCTCGGTGAACATCATATATACAGACTGCCTTGATCGGATGGAAATAGATAGAAGAGTGCGATCGATGAACACGCCCATATATGCTTTTAATGGGGCGCAGGTGAGCACGGAAGGCGAGCTGACGTTGCAAGTAGTGTTGGGAAAAGATGAGTCGAGAATGGAGAAGAACTTAAAGTTTTTAATCATCCAGGGGAGGTCGGCCTACAACGTGATACTGGGACGACCTGCCCTTAATGCGTTTCAGGTAGTAACATCGACTTATCACATGAGTATAAAGTACCCAATAGGCAATGGAGTGGGTGAAGTTGTCGCAGAACAACAGGTCGCTAGATCGTGTTATCAGATGGCGGTCAGGAAGGGGTTGATGGAAAACAAGCGAGAGAGAATTAACGATCAACCGGAAGGGGTGCTCAATCCCAAGAAAATGAAAGAGCAGGAGAACTCGGTTCGCCCGAATGAGGAGTTAATGGAGATTTCCCTGGAAGAAGAACACCCAGAATATACCACGAGGATAGGTACCCAAATACCTGAGGCGTTGAAGAACAAACTGATAAGGCTGTTAAGAGAATTTCGGGATATATTTGCGTTTGGATATGAAGAGTTGACGGGGGTATCGCCGGAGGTCGCGCAACACCATTTGAATGCGGACCCGGAGGCGTGGTCGGTGAAGCAGAAGAGAAGGCATTTTGGGTCAGAATTGGACAAGGTGATCGAAGGAGAGGTACAGAAGTTGTTGAAAACGGGCCATATAAGAGAGATTCAGTTCCCAGAGTACTTTTCCAACGTTGTGATGGTACCAAAACCAGCTCAGAAGTGGAGGATGTGTGTGGATTTTCGTGATTTGAATAAAGCATGTCCTAAGGATCATTATCCTTTGTCGCGGATTGATCAGTTGGTGGATTCTACCTCGGGGTGCGAGCTGTTGAGTATGATGGATGCTTCACAGGGGTATCACCAAATACCCTTGGCAAGGGAAGATCAGCCCAAAGTAAGTTTTGTTACTTCTACAGGTACTTACTGTTTCGTCTCCATGCCCTTTGGATTGAAGAATGCAGGTGCGACCTATCAACGGTTGGTGGATCACATGTTTAAGGATTTGCTGGGATCCACTATGGAGGTTTATGTGGATGACATGCTGGTGAAGAACAAAAAGAGCAGATTCCCATGTTGAAGATTTGAAGAAGACTTTCATTATCCTGAGACAGTATGGGATGAAGCTTAACCCAAAGAAGTTTGCGTTTGGGGTGCGATCAGGGAAGTTTTTGGGTTACATGGTGACGGAACGAGGAATCGAAGTGAATCCAGAGAAGGTGCGATCTGTTTTAGATATGTCGCACCCTCGTACGGTGTGAGATGTGCAGGTACTTACAGGGCGCATTGCAGGTCTTAGTCGTTTCATTTCCAGGTCGGCGGAGCGAGGTGTCCCATTTTTTAGGGCACTAAGAAAGGGATCCAAGTTCGAGTGGTCACAGGAAGCTGCGAGTGCCTTTGACGAGCTGAAAAAATACTTGGCAGAGATACCACTACTGACCAAACCAATGCCAGGAGAGGATTTGATTTTATATATATCCGTGGGGGAGGTCGCAGTGAGTTCTAACCTGATCAGAGAAGAAGCAGGTTTACAGAGACCTATTTATTATATTAGCAGGATGCTGCGGGGAGCCGAACTGAAGTATACCGAGCTGGAGAAAGGAGGGTTTGGGTTGATTTGTATGGCTAGGAAGTTGAGGCCTTATTTCTTGAGTCACAAAGTAAAGATACGTACTAACTTGGCCCTCAAGCAACTCCTGGGCAATCCAAATGTGTCGGGGCGGTTGGTGAAATGGGAAGTGGAGTTGAGTGAGTATGACGTGGTTTATGAGCCAAGGGTGGCTATCAAAGCACAAGTACTGGCAGATTTCTTGCAGGAGATGACGAGGCAGGTCGACGAGAATAAAGAAATAAAAGCGTGGACCTTGTATACAGATGGGTCAACTATGGCTTCAGGAGCAGGGTTAGGTGTTGTACTAACTAGTCCAGAGGGAGAGAATTTAGAGTTTGCAATCAAACTGGGATATAAAGCGTCCAACAACGAGACTGAATACGAAGCTGTGTTACAAGGGATTAAGATGGCTAGCGAGTTGGGAGCTCGAAGGCTGTGGGCATATACTGATTCACAACTGGTAGCTCGACAGTTCGACGGTTCCTTCGAAGCTAGAGAGGAACGTATGGCGATGTATTTGGGTAAATTACAAGAACAAGCGGCTCGTTTTGAAGAGTTCAAGCTAGAACACCTGCCGCGAGCTGAAAATACACGGGCGGATCAGCTCGCTCGAATAGAAGGAGCATTAGTGTCCTGTGAAACTCGAAAAATCACATTGATGGAATTGGGTAATATCAGTATAGAGAGGGGAGTAGAGGTTATGGAGACTGAAGATAAGGAGGATTGGCGATCACCTATTTGGGATATTCTCCTTAAAGCGCAGGAGGGCGCAGAGAAATTGACAACAAAAGAGGCTAGAGTTCCAGCTCATTTTTGTGCTATTAATGAGGAATTGTATAAGAGGTCGCGGTTTGGACCTCTTCTGACGTGTTTGGCTAGAGAACGTGGGATGGAGGTACTAAGAGAGATACATGAAGGGTACTGCGGAGATCATGCAAAAGGAAAGGCGTTGATGGGTATAACATTGCGAGCAGGTTTCTTTTGGTCTGGGATGAAGGCTATGGCAAGCGAGCTGGTTCGAACTTGTAAGAAGTGCCAAATGCATGCTCCGGTTATTCACATACCAGCTGAGGAAATGATAGTATTGAGCTCGCCATGCCCGTTTGCGCAGTGGGGAATTGATATCGTAGGTCCTTTCCCAAAGACCCCGGGCAGTAAAGAACATTTAGTGGTGGCTATTGATTATTTCACAAGGTGGGTGGAAGCTGAGGCTGTCACGGAGATAAGCGAGCAGCATATAATGGACTTTATTTTTGATAATATATTTTGCAGGTTTGGAGTGCCACGAGTGTTAGTCTCGGACAATGGGACCCAGTTTAATGGGCGAAAAATGAAGAAATGGTGCAAAGATATGGGAATGAAACAGCGATTTGCCTTTGTGGCGCATCCACAAACTAATGGGCAGGTGGAAGTTACTAATCGGATAAGTGTGCAGGGACTTAAGCTGCGGTTGGAGAAAGCAGGCGGACTTTGGGAGGATGAGCTCGCGTCTGTCCTCTGGGCCCATCGAACAACTCCCCGAACCACCACGGGGGAGTCGCCGTTCAGTTTGGTTTATGGGATGGATGCAGTCATTCCAGCCGAGATAGTGGGAGGTTCACAGCGCTTAGCGACATTTAGTGTGGAAGAGAATGAAAGATTGGCTCGAGGACCAATCGAGACGATTGAAGAGATACGAGAGAAAGCTGCAGCTCGGGTGGAGCATTACAAACAACGAGTGCAGGCTGCTTTTAATAAATAAGTTAAACATCATTTTTTTCAGGTCGGCGATTTAGTGTGGAAGAGAGCTGACGCTTTGAAGGCGACTAAGAAACTGGAGCCAAACTGGATTGGGCCCTTTAAAGTTATAAAGGTATTGCGAGGCGGTGCGTACATACTCAAAAGTGCAGATAGGAAGATTTTACCCCGGAGTTGGAACGTGTGCCATTTGAAGAAGTATTACGCATAGAGGGTGGATCGCGGGAGAAGGTAACTCTGGTCGGAGGGCACTTCTCCCGGGTAGTAGAGAGTGATTATTTTTGTAAGTTCTTTTTGGTGAGAGAGGGTAACTCTTGATCGGAGGGCACCTCTCTCGACCTATTGCTTATTTCGGAAGCTTTTTTAGGGTGAGAGAGGGTAACTCTGGATCGGAGGGCACCTCTCTCGACCTAGTGGTTGATTGAAAGTTTTTAAGTCTTTATAGCGGGAGAAGTTAACTCTGGTTGGAGGGCACTTCTCCTGCGAGCTATCCAAATGTTTGAATAATATGAAAAGTGAAATTGGGAAAGTTGTTTTGATAAGTTGTATTGTTTGCTCTTTCTGCGAGCTAATATGCTTTTTTGAGTTTTTAAGGTGGGAGAGGGTAACTCTTGTGTTGGAAGGCACCTCTCCCGACCTCATGATTTATTGAAGGCTTGTAAGGGTGTTATGGCGCGGGAAAGGGTAACTCTGATACCTCTCCCGGCCGAGCGAGCTATTGAAAAAAGTGATTTTTTGTGAGAAGATAGTTAG
Organism: Phtheirospermum japonicum; assembly: GCA_014905375.1. Taxonomy (NCBI): domain Eukaryota; kingdom Viridiplantae; phylum Streptophyta; class Magnoliopsida; order Lamiales; family Orobanchaceae; genus Phtheirospermum; species Phtheirospermum japonicum. The sequence continues at coordinate 358,078 of BMAC01000155.1, forward strand.
TACATCTTTCTCGGTCAAATGGTTTGAGATGATTGTATTTTTTATGTGATTTAGATTCGCGGACTGGGGAGAGGGTAACTCTTGTTTTGGAGGGCACCTCTCTCGCAGTAAAAGTGAAAGTGATGGTATGTTGATGCTTGTTAAGATTGATGTTGGAATTGGTGAGTGTGAAAGCGTTGTTGTGGTGGTGGGAGAAGGTAACTCTGGACCGGAGGGCACTTCTCCCGACCAGGCGAGCTGTTCAGTTGCTTGAATTGTTTTGTTCTTTCTGAATGTGTTTTATGATATTTGTGATAGAGATTATTTTGAGTGGTTGCATAATGTTTGACGAGTTATTTGATTATGGTTATATGGTTATGGTGTTAATGATTTTTTTTAATAAGTATTATCTCTGCGAGCTAATACGACCGTGATTGCAGTATGCGACGTATGACAAGATTGTATTTTGATACTGAAAGTACTTAGATTAAAATATGATGGGCAAATTGTTTATACAATTGATTAGAGTAGATTTGTCCTTATTTTTATTAGTTTTTTAGTTCGTTTTTCTATTTGTTTTTGGTATAAGTTGGATAATTTAAGCATAATTCTGTAATTTTATAATTCCAGCTTATTTTACCGCATTTTGATCTTAATTGATGCAATTAGGTGATGTTTCGTTGTTTTTCACCTTACAGCTAAGTAACCGGAAGAGTTTACCACGTAAAAGACGAAGTTCGATGTTCGAGAATAGAAGAACAAGCTTTCCGGTGAAACGAGTAGCAAACGATCGAGAACYGGAGACCGACGCTCARTCGCGTCGACTGACGCGAYMRTCGACGCACCGTCGAYGCAAGCCGTGTCAGCGAGTCATGACCGCGTCAGTCRAYGCTCAATCGACGCACTGCCGAYGCTACGTTCTGAGGCGTCGATGTCGACGCACCAAGGTCGACGCAACGTCGACGCTAGCTRYTGAAGCGTCGATGTCGACGCACCCCGTCGAYGCACCTGCCCAGCCGACGCGYGCACCTGCTGACCACACCTGCCGAGCGCTRCCGACCAAGTCTGCCGAGTCCCGCCGAGCACCTGCTCGCGTCAKTCGACGCTCCRTCGAYGCACCRTCKACGCGAYGRCCMAGAATTCGGAAATTAGGGTTTCTTGTGCGGCAAGACTTGTAATACTTATAAAAACYCTTCATATTTCGAGTTTTTGGTGTGTKCYACGATAGATACATCTACCYTAAGGTTCCTTAGCTCATAAAAACAATAATTCTACATCTCATAACGAGATTTGAAGACAGAGATCGAGGATTGAAGAACAACACATCGAATTCGAGTTCGGAAGTCATTCTTCGCCCAAGATCAACGTTCAAACTCCAGARTAGCTGGAGCTTTTCATTGCTTTCCTTAGTTTCAATAAGTTTTCTAAACTCTTAGATTATTTTCTAGATAATTGCTTAGATAAATTCTTAGTTAATTCTATTTTTAATTAGTTTAATTGTTCCTTATGCTTGGATATTGGATATTGGTTAATTTAGTTTACTTATGCGATTTAGTTTATGCTTAGTTAATGGTTCTTGGATTCGTATGATTGATTTAGTTTATGCTTAGTTAATGGTTCTTGGATTCGTATGATTGATTTAGTTTATGCTTAGTTAATGGTTCTTGGATTCGTATGATTCAATTGCTTAGCGATAATTCCTTAAATTAATGCTTTAGATACATTAATTAGCTTTTAATCTGCGTAGCGTTAATCGATAATTTAGTTATTGCTCTTAGTTGATAATTTAGAATAATTAGTTTAATCAGCTTTAGTTTACTGCTTAGTTCGTAATTGATAGTCTAGTTTAAAGTAATTAGTTTAATTAGTTTTAGTTTAATTACCGTCTTAGTTTATAATGATCGAATCAATCTATTTAAACCCCCAAATGTACATGTATGTTATTCGTAATTGAGAAAAACATCGAAAAGACCGAACAGTTGTTTCCTCGAGAGATACGACTCGAGTCAAACTCATCACCCTACAGTTACCTCGTACACTTGCGAGCAAACTGACGTGCTTTTAAATTAATTATTACAAACGGGGTGCACAAAAGTTTGAGTCAAAAATTTGGCGCCATTGCCGGGGAGGCAACGAGTAGGAATTAAAGATGTTTTTCCTTTTATTTTCTGTTTAATTTATTATTTAATTTGCTTTTACTTGGTTTTTGCCATTTGATACGTTGACGTGTTGTTGAGTTTATGCAAGGAAGGCGATCACTTCAACGCGACCTTGTACCATTCATCGACAACATCTATCGATCGAATCCACCGAGACCAAGACCCGTTCTTATTCCCGAGGACAATCCCTCGACAGCAACTGATTTTGCTTGTGATCAAATTCCCGACGTTATGCTAGGAGCACATTCAGTTCGAAACGGCTATTCACCACCGATATCACCACCACGCCCCATTCGAGCTGGGTATGGTAGTGAACCAAACAAGTCACACTCTACTAGACATGACGAAAGGAGAGACGAAGGAGTGAACCAGCAGCATAACATAATCAATCACCCGCTCAACATAGAGAATTTGAGGCAAAACGAAGAGATGAACAACAATGTCATGCGTCAGCACAACGTCGAGAACGTGGCATTTAGGAATGAGGATGTTTTGCAGTGAAACGCCTATGTTAACAATCAAAGGCACGTGAACGAGTGGTTGAAAAATCAAGATCATGGTTACGAGCAAAACAATTTCGGAAGGAGATACGAGCGCGAGCACCATTACGCGCATAACGACCACTACGAGAGAG
>BMAC01000155.1:364544-386314 GCA_014905375.1 Phtheirospermum japonicum
CTTTATCGAGATTTTGATCTTGGACCCCTCAAACCAACAACTATGCGCCTACAGTTGGCCGATCATTCGGCCCGACGACCCTTGGGAGTAGTCGAAGATGTTTTAGTGCAAGTTGGAGAGCTCGTAATTCCGGTAGATTTTGTGGTTATGGACATTGGTGAAGTTCCGACTGAGGACAACGAGCACACCATTTTATTAGGGCGACCGTTCATGGCAACTTCCCAAACTCTTATTGATGTTCATAAAGGGAGAATGACGATGACCGTTTTGGGCGAAACAGTGACCTTTTCTCTGAAATATATTCACAACACTCCCTCTCCTATTATGCAAGAGGAAGATTCGTTCATTGACCTCGTTGCATCATGCGTCAACGAATTACGAGAGATCGCAACTTTGAACAAGTTAGGCGACGGAAACGACGCCGGAGTTTCTATCGAGGGAAGGGACGAGCGAATCAATTCGTGTAAAGATTACGAGTCATATGTTCATATGCACTTAAGTGGAGAAGAATTGATAGAGTTGTTGGGAATTGATATACGCGACATCGTGGAAGAATTTGGAGACAAGTTTGATGAGGAGTTTTCTCACGAATTCGAGCAAAAGGTGGATTTGAAACCACCAATAATTCGTTCAAGGCACGATTTCCTCGAACATAGCAAAATTTCACTTTCAAAAAGAACACGGGCGAGGAGTGTTTAGGCGATTGGGAGAAGGAGATGAAGAAATCAAGAAAGGTTCGCACGAGTGAAGTCAAGAAATCGCAATTTGAGGTTGGAGAATTAGTTTTGTATAATAACAAACGTAAGTACGACCCAGCCGATTTTGGAACTTCATGGAGCGGACCATTCTCGATTAAAGAATTTGATGAGTACGGCGTAGCCACGTTGTACGATGAGATTGGCAAATCGTATTTTCAAGCTCACAAGCATAGATTGAAGCCTTATCATGACGGACTAGGTAAAAATAGAGATCGCAAGATGGTGGAGTTTGGAGATCCACCGTACGTGGGGAGCTAAACAAGCAAGATAGCGTCGAGCAAACGACGTTAAAATTTGCGCTTCTCGGGAGGCAACCCGAGCGTTATGTATCCTTTTGTATTTTATTTTTATTTATTTATTGTTTTATTTTGGTTTTTAGTTGTTTAGAACAGATGGAAGAACTCGGACGAGGAGGATTGAACGAACAAGCGAAGGAAAAGACGCCCAGGAATCCGCCCACGTCGACGCCGAGCACCTGCTCACGTCAGTCGACGCGGCGTCGACGTGAAATGCTGAGAATTTGTCTTCTGACGCAGCGTCAACGCCAGATGCTTGGAAATTTATGTTCTGTCGCGTCGACTGACGCGGCGTCGATGCAGCGTCGACGCAACCCGCGGACCGGCCCAAAAACATTTAAAAACTAGATTTTTGGCCCATGACCCGACCCATGAGAGTCTTGACCCGCGGGAAACCCAGAAATCCCCTTAAAAACAGCTTCTCCCTCTCCCTTCTCTCACTTTTCTTCTTTTTCAAATTTCATATTTTCCTTTCTCTCTTGCAATAATTTGTTTCTCAAGAATTTCCAGATTTTCGAACATTACGAGCCAAAAGCCCAGAGTTCTTCCTACATAATTGGTGATTGAGAAACATCTCAACAACAGACTACAAGATTTGAGGCAAATTCCGGGCTAAAAGGGTTGAAACAAATTTGAGCAACTTTCCGGAAAACGGACGAAATTCGGGTTACAACTCGTTGAGGTACTTTGCTTGAAACTTCTTGGAACTATTTAAATCATTGTTGGTTGTGTTGGGAAGTTTTTGGTGCAAGGTTTGTTGAAATTCTTAGTTGATTGAACACACACGCCAAGTGTTCGACAAAATTCCCCAAAGAACAAAGAGTCTTATTTTTCAAGGTTTTTCACCCTCGTTCAATTTCGTATTGTGTGATAATGTCTCGAGCGGGTAAACGTAAAGATATCTCGGGGAAGTATGGAGCACCGTTCTCGATTTTCGACAAGAAGGAAGGGGACATGTTCAAGAACATTCGGAAATGGGGATTTGCTACGCACCGGACTTTGAACGTCCAAGGGATTGAGGATGAGGCCTCGAATGGGTCGGACCACCATACCGATCTTTCACGATATGTGGATGGCCTCGGTTGTGGGTACTTTGCCCAAATGCACTTGCCCGGTTTTCGAGAACTCATGCTCGAGTTTTTCTCGACTTTGGCGATTCGGAACGATGAGACGTTCTCTTGTCGGCTAGGAGGGAATGATGTGGTTGTCGACGAGGAGATTTTTGGCAACATTTTCGGTTTCCCGACCGTAGGGGACCACCCGGTTGGAGTTCAAGGCTTCGATTTAGCCTCTTTTGGGGGGATGATTACCGGGGGAAACACGGGGGATTGTAAGAGATTTCCTTGCTCGAGGATTCGAGACGACGCCCTCTATGTCGCCTACAAGATTCTCGCGCACATCATTCTATGCAAGAATGAGGCCACTTACGCGACTAAAGCCGAGCTTTATGTTCTTCAATGCCTCGTTGATGGTCGTCAAGTCCGGTTGTACCCGCTTATTTTGCTAGGACTTTACAATGTCACCAAGGGTACTCCGGGAAGCAAGTCGCCACTTCTCTCATTTGCGCCATACATTACCGGCCTCGCCCGTCACTTCGGGTTCGATCCGGCCGGAAGCGGACTTAGCCCGCTTGGGACCTCTTCACTTCCACTCGCGCGTGCGCCGGCACCCCGAGTGAGGTCGTCGACTAGAGGAGGATCTTCGTCTCGACTACACGATGACGACGATGATGGCGACGAGGATATGGAGCAAGCCCGCCGTTCTACTTCGGGCCCGAGTCCCGATTGGGGGCAATTTTTCGAGGAGAACCGAGCATTTCAAGTGAAGATGTTCGATAAGCTCCAAATTATCGACGAGAAGATTGATGCGAACCACGACCAAAACCGTCGGAGCTTGAAGAAGATGCGAGCTCGCATCTCGAAGCTCGAGGAGCGTTTTGAGGCGGCCTACCCGACACCGAGCATGGACGTCGACGAGAACCCCGAGGATGATGAGTCCCGCGAGTTCTAAACTCGTTCTATCTTTATTTTTATTATTTATGCTTTCTTTATAAAAAAAAATTATAAAAAATGGAAAATTTAAAATCCAAAAATATTGTTATTTTCTTTGTTTTTGTGTGTTTTATTTTTCTTTTAGGGCAATTCGTATCACGTACGTTGAAGAAGTGGCCAATTACACAAATCACGACTAGCGGCTCGACTACTATTTTTTCAGGGATGTTTTCTTTTTCCTTCCTCTTTTTGATTTTTGGATGTATTTGTGGCAATCCGGAGATTGCCCGGATTTTTAGAGAAGGGGGTGGTCGAGTGTGATTTGTATTGCTTAATTGTGTAATTTTATTTGATACTTGGCCTGTAATAATTATATGCTTAAACGTGATTAATTGCTATTTCTACGCTTAATTGTGTTTGTATGGCATGCCTGTCGAAGTTGACTAAGTATGATTAATTGTTTTCGTCTTTGAGCGTGCATATGATTAATTGTTTTCGTCTTTGAGCGTGCATAAGTGCATAATTTTTCAGAATTTATTATTATATATATATTGTAAAACGGTACTTGGACGCAACTAATTTCGCAAAACTTTAAAAACAGCGTCAATTCAAAAAAATTTCATGCAAAAAGCCAGTGAGTAGCCTGAGTGTTTATCATCATTGCATGTACGTGAACAAGTTCAGTTTTGATACCTCTTTGAAACCGCTGTGTGTAGTCAACTTTGAACATGAAGTTAAGGCACATATAAAACCCTATTCCGGCCATATTCATAAATTTTAGCCACTATAAATTCCGAATGAGCCAATCATAGCCAAATTTCCATACCTATAGCCTTGAGTGTTTTTGAGACGACCCCTACAACCCATTAAAAGCGTGGGGTAGGAGTTCGTATTTTTATTGGTTATTTGAGTCTTGAGAATTTTTATTAGGAATTTATTAATTTGTAAATAAGGACCACCATAAAAAAAAAGAAAAAGAAAAAGAAAAACCCCATAAAAAAAAATAAAAGGGAGAAAAATAAAAAAATAATAATAAGAAAGATGGTGGGTCTTGTGTTAGTAATTGCCTACGCGCTTATAAAGGCTTGTGTTTTATTTTTAATTTTCTTATGAAAGCCTAATGTTTAAAAGGCAAGAGTTGTGTAAGAAGCATGATATAAGCTTCAATTGTACTTCAGTGGTTTAAGCTTTCAGTCGGTTTACGAGTTTTTGAGTTGAGGAATAGCCTATATTTCAAAGGCTACGTTATGAGAGTTAAGTGAGGTTTTTATTTTTGAACGAGGTGAAGCAATTTGCTTCTCGATTAGATTAGGTTGAGTGAGCGATTAGCCACACGACTTATATATACCATACCCGTCCAAAGAGCCTTATGTTACAACCCGCGAAGACCTTTTCTGATTCTTAGTTTTGATAGCACACTTAATTCGCGATTGAAAAGAGATTGATTCCCTGAGCTTATTTACTGTGCATATAATTGTATGATTTGAGTGTATACACGTYCCATGCAGAAAATACTTGAGTGCTTTTGAGCGTACTTATATATATTATCCTTCGTGAGGAAGCATGATTTTATTTTGAAGCGACAATGTAATAATGGTCAAGTGTTTGACGTTGCATGACTTGTACCTATATTTTCAAAATTACGTATGTAGCATAGCACGACTCTTTGCTTGAACTTATTTTCATTCCAGTTATACTTCGAAAATATCGTTTGTTCGAGGACGAACAAACCAATAAAGCGTGGGGTAGTTGATTAGAGTAGATTTGTCCTTATTTTTATTAGMTTTTTAGTTCGTTTTTCTATTTGKTTTTGGTATAAGTTGGATGATTTAAGCATAATTCCGTAATTTTATAATTCCAGCTTATTTTACCGCATTTTGATCTTAATTGATGCAATTAGGTGATGTTTCGTTGTTTTTCACCTTACAGCTAAGTAACCGGAAGAGTTTAGCACGTAAAAGACGAAGTTCGATGTTCGAGAATAGAAGAACAAGCTTTCCGGAGAAACGAGTAGCAAACGATCGAGAACCGGAGACCGACGCTCAATCGCGTCGACTGACGCGATAATCGACGCACCGTCGATGCAAGCCGTGTCAGCGAGTCATGACCGCGTCAGTCAACGCTCAATCGACGCACTGCCGATGCTACGTTCTGAGGCGTCGATGTCGACGCACCAAGGTCGACGCAACGTCGACGCTAGCTACTGAAGCGTCGATGTCGACGCACCCCGTCGACGCACCTGCCCAGCCGACGCGCGCACCTGCTGACCACACCTGCCGAGCGCTGCCGACCAAGTCTGCCGAGTCCCGCCGAGCACCTGCTCGCGTCATTCGACGCTCCATCGACGCACCGTCGACGCGATGGCCCAGAATTCGGAAATTAGGGTTTCTTGTGCGGCAAGACTTGTAATACTTATAAAAACCCTTCATATTTCGAGTTTTTGGTGTGTTCCACGATAGATACATCTACCCTAAGGTTCCTTAGCTCATAAAAACAATAATTCTACATCTCATAACGAGATTTGAAGACAGAGATCGAGGATTGAAGAACAACACATCGAATTCGAGTTCGGAAGTCATTCTTCGCCCAAGATCAACGTTCAAACTCCGGAATAGCTGGAGCTTTTCATTGCTTTCCTTAGTTTCAATAAGTTTTCTAAACTCTTAGATTATTTTCTAGATAATTGCTTAGATAAATTCTTAGTTAATTCTAGTTTTAATTAGTTTAATTGTTCCTTATGCTTGGATATTGGATATTGGTTAATTTAGTTTACTTATGCGATTTAGTTTATGCTTAGTTAATGGTTCTTGGATTTGTATGATTCAATTGCTTAGCGATAATTCCTTAAATTCATGCTTTAGATACGTTAATTAGCTTTTAATCTGCGTAGCGTTAATCGATAATTTAGTTATTGCTCTTAGTTGATAATTTAGAATAATTAGTTTAATCAGCTTTAGTTTACTGCTTAGTTCGTAATTGTTATTCTAGTTTAAAGTAATTAGTTTAATTAGTTTTAGTTTAATTATCGTCTTAGTTTATAATGATCGAATCAATCTATTTAAACCCCCAAATGTACATGTATGTTATTCATAATTGAGAAAAACATCGAAAAGACCGAACAATTGTTTCCTCAAGAGATACGACTCGAGTCAAACTCATCACCCTACAGTTACCTCGTACACTTGCGAGCAAACTGACGTGCTTTTAAATTAATTATTACAAACGGGGTGCACAAAAGTTTGAGTCAACAATAATTGCGAATTGAACGGTGAGTAAAAGCTCTAGATAGTTTTTTCGGCTGTAGAAGTCTCAAAGGAGGACTTGTAAGAGATGGCTCGGGTACGGGAGTGATGGCAGGTTCTGGATCGGGCAACAGGTCGTCCAGAGGTGTCTTCAGTTCGGCATAGACCCCCGCGACCAGGGCTGCTCGACTTTGACAGGACAGCCACCACTTCGTATAAATGGATTGTGTCCAGTCGCCCTTGAAGCAGCTAAACGGAGTTAGCTTGTTGATGATGGCTTCAATGTCGGGGATGTAGGAGACGTTCAGAGCAGCGACCTCCTCCTTGATTATGTTGGCCGCGCTGGAAACCCATTCAGTAGCCCCACCCGCCATCAGTCCAAAATAAATAGACGATTTTTCATAAGCCTTGATGAGCTCTTGACGGTACGCATCGATGAATTTTTGGCCGGTCTCGCTGGTGAGGAAGGTTTGACGACCTTCAGATACACCTTCTTCGCGAGCTGCTTTAAGGAGTTCGGGGAGTTTTTGTTGTTGAAGTGCGAGCTCCTCAGTCTTTTTGCCCAATTCTCCGCTCATGCGTGTCACCTTGTCCTTCAGGCTGTTGATCTGGATTTTTGAGATGGTTATCTCCTCGTCGCGATCTTTCACCAATTGGAGAGTTCTATCCAACTCCCCTTGTGTTAGAGATAGCTACCGAGTTTGCTCCTCTGCTTGGGCAGTTAGCTCGTCAATGGTTTTCTGTAGGTCGCTCGCGGACGAACGAGCTACGAACTACTCTGAGAATTTTGCGAATAGAGGCTTTAGCTGCAGTCATTACATTGTGAGCATTGGTTTATAAATTATTTATAGAATGAGTTATGGGCAAGGATTTTTTGTTTATACCTGCTTGAGGGCGTGCTCGCTGAGAAGAGTTTCGACGTCGTCGGCATCATCCAATTTTGTTAACACTTTGCTCAAGCTGGATGCGCTAGTCGAAATTGGCGCTGGGCCTTTGCGAAGACGATGTTTTTTCTGTTCGGGCGGGCTGGGACTTAAGCTTTTAGCCTTTGGACCCTCGGGGGCAGTTTGCATAGTTCGTTTCCCCTTTCTAGCTCGCTAGATCAGTTGGACATCCTCTTCTTCGTCGGTTGGTCCAACGACTGGTTGTATGGCCTCGCTTGTCTTGGTAGGAGCTATGGATGAGGTGGGCTCTTTCTTTTCCTCTTCCGGGCGAATGGCAGAGCATGTTTTGATGAAGGTAACTGAAAAGTACAGAGGTTGTGTTAAAATTCAGTTTTTAAATACATGGTGAGTTGTAATTATGAAACCTAAAAAGCACCTACCAAATTCATCATCTGTGATGGCGAGGTGTGGTGCCACTGGGCGGGAGTCAATGCCCACGTAGCGGAACATGTCAGATCGGCTGGTGAGGAGTGTTATATCGAATGGGTGTTTGCTCCATTCCTCGAGCTGATCAATGTATTTTTTGTACAGACGAGGGCACTCTTTGGAGGTGGTTGGTTTATATTATTTGGGAGTGCGTTTTTTTAGTTCGGTTATGAAAGGCCATTCTTCAGTGTTATAGATAAAGAAGAAGTTCTTTCTCCACTCGGGGACTTTGTTAGGAGGATTTATAAGAAAGCGAGCTAACCCTGACCRAGTGGAGAGATAGAAAGAATTTTGTTGATATTTTATCTGGAAGCAGAAGTGGAAGAAGCCTRGGTCAGGATTGGTGTTATAATATTCACACAGTAAGAGATATCCTGCCAGATACTTCATGGAGTTGGGGGTTAATTGTAAAGGTGAGATGTTGTACATGTTGGAGATTTCTATGTAGAAGGGGTGAGCTGGAAACCTAAACCCCGCTGTTAGTAGTGTATCAAAAAGGGTAATATGGTTGGGCGCAGATCGCAGGGGGTCTACGTGTGGCCCTTCTGGTAAGACCATCTTGGCGGTTTTCGGTAGATTGAGAATTCTCTTAAATTTTTCTAATTTGGGACGCTCGGGTAGTATCCAGTAGTTGTATTTAATTCCTTTGGTTGAATGGGAAGAGAAAGGCAGGTCGCTGATGGATAGGAAGGAGGCTACGGTCACGGGGTTCTCCCTAAAGTGTTCGCAGGGTGGAGGTTTATTGGATATGGGTAGAGGGATACCCTCTGGAATAGGTGTAAGGGCTAACGATGAAGAGGATGGAATTTCGCGGAGGTTTTATTTCGAGGTTTGAGTTTCAGAGAGGGCTATGGTTTGGGCTTGAAGCTCCGACCAGTTCACGTCACCTTCTGGCTCGTCGCGGAGGCCGGAAGAGGGTAATAGGGGTTGTTTTTGCCTAGTTTCAATTATAAAAGGGTTTTCAGAGGGATCGGAATCAGGGGAAAGAGTTGAATTTTGCGAATTATCGATGGGGGACGCTGATACCATCGAAAAATAAAATATATTCAGGGGAAGAGTAACACAGAGCAGAAATATCTCAGCAAATGCAATTATAAATCTAACAGTATGATTAAAATTGTTATTTGAGAAGGTTTGGGGACTTACACATTTTCGACGAGCTGCAGGTCGTTGGTGAATAGTGGGATGATGTGAGATCCTTGAACGATCATGAGTTGCTAAGATTTTTTGCATAGTAAAAATGGTGTCTCTTTTTATTTGAGATGGCGTAAAGTAGCAGATAAAGAAGGTGAAGGGGTTATATGTGTTGGAAGGCGGAAAAGTTGATGGGACAGATAGGAGCGGGATTTGTTAGGGTTTATTTGGGAAATGTTTTGGGCCATTAATTCCCAGGCCCACTGATTTATTATACTCCGAGAATGTAAGGGTGTGACGCGTGTCTGGCAAGAGGGCAGACTGCATTTAATGAAGCATAAGTGAGATGGGATGTGAGAAAAGAAGCGTGTCTTGACTTTATAGTTCGCTTGTGATTGCGATTTTGAATTATTGGGACTGGTTGCGGCTACAGGTCGTTTGAGGAGTGGTTTATTTTCAGGTCGCCCAGTGTAAAATCTTGAGATTTAACTTGGGGACTTGTGCGCATGAGGTCGTTTAGTACGATTAATTATTGTGTGATTCAGATTGTCATTATGGAAGGATATTTGATTAGAATTTTGAGGTTGCTTCTCAGTTCGCAATCGAAAAATTGAGCTCGGTGCGTTGGCCTTTTGTAGGTCGCAGGTGTGGTTAATGATCTATAAAGGATTATTGATATCGTTACTCGATGAGATCGAGTTAGGTAATTCTGAAATATGATTTTATGAGGTAAAGTGATGGTTTGTGTGCATATGTTGTTTGTGTTTGTTTGGTTTTATGTTTACATGTCCTACCTGATTTCATACCTCAATCAGCTAGAACATGAGGGACTAGCTGATGTGGACCAAAATGTCTGTACGTAATATTATGTGATATATGTGGGTATTTGTGGAAAGCGACCTCATTTCTAGGAGAGGGTGTACCTCCTGGAAGATGGACGAGCTGTAATATGTCTTTGAGAAGTGAACGAGTTGAAGGCTGTTACTCGAAAGTAAGCGAGTTGATGTGTCTGGAGTAGCGACACGTAGTATGAGGATGAGTTCTCATATAGAGTCGTGATCTCTGGTGGGTTGGGTTGAGTACTTGAGCCTGATGGAAAGTTTAATATGTGTATGGGCCTGGTGGGCTGTACGCCCAGGCTTATTTCGGTAATATATTAAAAAATTTATTTTTATGGGAACTTGCTATATATGAGAAATTCTAATTGAAAGTCGGTGATAGAGTTGTGATGAGAATGGAATTTTGGTTATGTAAGATAACCTTAGATAGTGGAGGATTTCTCCTATCTCTATAAAAGGGGCTTTTGTCTCTTATTTTATTATCATTATCACGCCATTATTGTTATTTTGCCGGCATTATTTACATAGAGGGAGAGAGAGAGGAGTTTGTTTTTCGCTTATTAACTTAAGCGTCGGAGGGCCTTAACGGGCTCGAAATTCGGCTCGTTCTAAGCGTTGTTTTGCAGAATTGGCGAGATCGCTGTGACGATTGCGGAAGGTTTTAGAGGTCGTTGAGACGTATTTCATCATCAATTCAGGTCGCTGATCTATTTTTGAGGTTAGTACCCCTTATATTTGGTGGTCCAAAACAACTTTTGGACTTATCAAATTTATAATAAATGAGCGCACTATACTTACTTCCATATCTGATAAGGTACAAAATTTCAAGAATGATTGTACGGGGATAGAGGATAAAAAACAGTTCTAAACTTCTCGAAGTAGATGTCCTAACCTCCTATGGTAAAGAAAATATCTCTTACTCAAGAAATATTAAACTTGCATCAAAAGTGAATTATTTATCCACTTAGAACTCACATCAAGTTTATATTAAGTTTGATTATTTAGCTAAACAATTATTAGAGCGATCAAAGTTGATTTAATTACTAATCTCACCAAAACTTAAACTCCATCATTACGAATAAAGAGTCCGAACTCTTGAGAATCTTTAGGTGGACATGAAGCCCCATCTAACACTTCTAGTTCCGGATCTACTTTTGGGGACATAAACCTGATCGACAATTAAAGATATAGATTCCAAGCCCACGTGAGACAACGCAAAAACCCCACGAATTAAATACGATTCATCTGCCGATAATAAGCACATTCCATTTGAACAAATAACCTCGAGTGAGTAATATTGCACTTATAATTGTCTTAACACTCCCAATGTCCAATTCCAAATGAAAAGTTTTTCATATGAGTAAACAAACAAAAATGCACATACGAATTAAAAAAAGAACATACCAAATAATTGTTATGTGATTAAAAGAATATCTTTCGTAAATTCTTAATCTTTTATATCCAATGTTTTGAAGACAAAGACCTTACAAACAATCGAGTAACACACTTCAAACTGTTCACCAGAGAAAATCAATAAAACCCATATTCTAATAGAGATTGGACTGTAAAAAAAATAAAAAAGAGCTTGAGTGCGATAGAGAAATTTAGTAAATTATATGGTATTCCACAAAACAATATTTATTCGAAAGCATAAATCTCTTTAAAATAGAAAACTAAAATAGATAAATAAGTTCAAAAACTAATACGGGCTAGTATTTGATTAATTGTTCGGGTGTGCTAGCTAGGATTACATTATAGTCGAGTGTACGGTCTAGTATTTCATTTTAAAACAATAAATAATTAAATTAATAGCTTAAATATCCATACAAAAAAAGAAAAATAATATATTTTAAATTAGGGCTGTAAACGAGCCGAACCTAGTCGAGTTTTGAAAATTTAAACTTACTCGTTTATTATCGAGCTCGAGCTTGAACTTTTTTTAATGAACATATCGATGGCTCGCGAGTTTTTTCGAGTTTAATCGAGTCTAAACGAGCTCAAAATATATTAATTATTAATTAAATTATTCTTTACTTTATTACAAAAATAAAATAAAATATTTTTTAAAGTATATAATACACCTACTAAGATACATAAACAAATAAGTTTATATATATATTTCTATATTTTTCATATGAACAAGTATAAAATTATAATTAAAACTAAATTTTTAGTTTAATTTATACGAGTTTAATAACGAACTCACTTTAGAACTCACTAACGAACCCACTCACGAGCTAACGAGCCGAATACAATGAATCTAGAGTTTGCTCGTTTATTAAACAAGCCTTTTTAAACGAGTTCGAGCGAACTTTTATCGAGTCGGGTAACAAATAGCTCACGAACTGTTTGGCTCATTTACCCCCCTATTTCAAATCCTGAAAAACCTATTAGGACTACGTGAAACTGCGGGAAAATTGCTTTTTTTGTCCATTATGTTGTCCACTTTCCAATTTAGGATCAAGATGTTGTCCACTATCAAAACACATACACGAAATTGACAAAATCATCAAAAAAGGTACAAAATTATCCAATCCGTGCTTGATGGCTGACGTGGCAAGATCCAATGTTTACTTATCAATTTTTATTTAATTTAAATGCAGAAAATCAAAAATAATACCTAAACTACCAAATATACCCCCTTAATTTCTTATCCTTTCTTCCTTCCCCAAATTCAGAAATTCGGAAATCGGACACCTTGAGATCCCCATTCTCGTCGACCAACAAATTCTCCGGCTTCAGGTCGCGGTGGTAGATGCCGCGGAGGTGGCAGTAGCTGACGGCGGAGATCAGCTGCTGGAAATACTTGATTTCTGAATTTATTAGAAGCTACTCGGCGAAATCGATTCTTTGAGATTTATTAGAAGCTAGACATATTTTGTGTCCGCCCCACTGCCAAATGAATGTGTTCTTCCTATGGGAAAAATAAATTAAAATAAAATTAGCCAGTTCCAGCCAAAACAGAGAAACCTTGGGATTTTTTAGCTACTTTAATAGAATTTCTAGTATCTAAATTGGGAGTGTGCCTCGAATTGAATTGTTTTGCTTCACATTACAGAGTACTTGTAGTTCATAATTAACACTACCAGATTAATCATAGCGCTAATTGCATGTGTATTTTGCAATCCACAAATACAGAGCAACAAAAACTCATGGGCCTTAACAAAGATATGACACTTTATCAAACCAATGAATAATTAATATCTAATCCATTCCATTCATGAAAGATTTTGCAAACCTAGATGCTTCAATAAGTTGTCAATTCCTTAACCAAGATCCAAAATCCCCCCTAAAAACAATAGAGTGAGTTGAAATAATCATGATTTTGAGCAAGAAGAATGACCTTTGGCTCTTGTGTTGTCGGCCTCCTTGTGAAGATTATCAAGTTGTTGGCGGAGATGGTCAGCGGTAGCAGATGGAGAAGCCAAGCCCACCGTCTTCATGCGTGAACAAGGCCGCCATTGAACTAACACTGCGCCTAATAAATCTCTGTAATTTTTTTTCTTTTCTCAATTTCACCGAGTCGCCGATTTATGAATTTATGAATTTGGGGAAGAAGAAAGGATAAGGAATTAGGGGGTATATTTGGTAGTTTAGGTATAATTTCTGATTTTCTGCATTTAAATTAAATAAAAATTGATAAGTAAATATTTGATCCTGCCACTTCAGCCATCAAGTCCGGATTGGATAATTTTGTACATTTTTTAATGATTTTGCCAACTTCGTGTATATATTTTGATAGTTGATAATATCTTGGTCCTAAATTGGAAAGTGGACAACACAATGAACCAAAAAAAAAAAATCATGTTTTTTATACCTCAAACCCTCCGAAGGCTCCTAAGTACCTTCGTCAGGTACATAACATTTCCTGTGTTAATATGGAAATGAGAAAAAAATTCAAATATAGGAAACAAACTTGTGAAAGGTAGTGAAATGTAAAATGGATCATATAAAGACAAAAAAACCCAATAAGGTATAATAAGTTTCATTACATCAAGAATCTTATTAAGAGTCTTGTGAAATTCAAGGTATAAGAATTTTGGATAATGAAGCTTGTAAAAATTCGCTACCTGGTAAGAACTGAAACTGCATGAAAAGCAATTTTTAAAAAGGACGTGTAATTAAAACTCTTTGAAATTTCGTATTCAATTTAGGACCATCCATATTAAACGCTGGTGCTCCCCAAATCCATGGGGGCATCAAGTTAATTTTAAAATCAATTTTTGGGAAGATAAAAGAAGAAATTGTCAATAACATCGAGCTATATCATATTAAATCCAAAAATACTAGCATCAAAATTTATCTAAATAACAAACCCATGACTTCCAGAAGTTCAGTAAAACAGATCCAGCTTCAAAAAAAAGTAAAAGAAAAATCAGATACAACACCGACATTTTTAGAGACAAATCAAAATTAGATTCAAAAGAGACATAAATCAGAAATCAAACATTCAAGCACATCATCGAAAACTAATACATCCAAAAGCATGCCATATTTTTGCAAGCTTGGAAAAATAACCAAAAAAATAATTCTAAATGTATGTTTCACAATTTTATATTTTTATTGTGAAGCATTATTTCGAAAAAACTATAAGCACACACTTTGTCGACTAAGTATTTGATCCACTTTTCCATGCATTTATTTGTACTTCTACTTATGGCATTGGTTGAATTGGACAAAAAAAATAAATCAAAGCAACCGATAAAAAGGCAGGAAGATAGAAATAAACTAAAATAAATAAAATGAGAATAAAATAAAAAAATAAACTCACCAGATAATCAGGTAAGAGTGTCAAACAAAAAGAGCAACATAAAGCTGCTAAAACAAGAAAAAGCTGAAAGCTTGAACATTGAACCAGAATGCAAACAAAAATGGTTGTGTGCTCATTAATTGATGATAAAGCATGTTTACAATGCGTCTATATATAGCTACTAAACCCTAGAGGAAGTCACTAGAAACTCTATACGTGTACACATTTCATTTGACACACAACAAGACAAAACAGTAGCCAAGCAACGGCACAATGAGCTGTCAACTTATGCCTACATGTGCATGTGACCTGCATGGATCAGGTTTTGTCTTTTACTGCTAATCATTTTTTCATGCCCCCTCAATCTGAGTGAGTCCAAAGGCAAGACAGTTAACTTATTCCTCAATCGAACGAAAGATTGTCCTGTTAAAGGTTTGGTGAATATATCTACCAGTTGTTCATGTGAAGGCAAGTGCTGGATGGAGATGGTTTTGTTTTGCAGCTTCTCTTTGACAAAATGCAGGTCAATTTCAAAATGCCTAATTCTTGGATGATGCATGTGATTACTTGCTAAGGAAATGACACTCTGATTATCCATCCATATTCTTGGGACTCTAGGCTGATCAATTTTTAGCTCCTTAAGCAACTGCTGCAACCAAAATACATCACAAACTGTATGAGCCAAGCTTCTATATTCAGCTTCACAACTTGACCTAGAAATAATAGGTTGCTTCTTGGAGTTCCATGAAACAATATTTGATCCAAGAAAAACACAAGTACTAGTGGTTGATCTCCTGTCATCTGGATCTGTGGCCCAATCAACATCTGCAAATTCCATTAACTCCAGATTTCTGGAAACCGGAAAGAACAATCCATAGTCTAATGTGCCTGCAAGATATCTGATGATCCTCTTAACTGCCTTCCAATGAGTATCCAATGGTGCTTACATGAATTGGCTAACCTTATTGACACTATATGCAATTTCAGGTCTTGTGATGGTAGCATATTGAAATGTTCCCACTATACTTCTATACGAGGTACTGTGTTGAAATGGATTTCCTTTGAACTTGGATAATGGATGAGTAGAGGGCATAGGAGATGATAATCCTTCCCCACCCCCCTCATTCCTGCTCTCTCTATAATGCTTTCAATGTATTTCCTTTGATCAAGGAAATATCCACCATGAACATGTTGAATCTCTATTCCCAAGAAATAATTCAGTGCTCCTAGATCTTTCAAAGAAAAATGCTTGTTGATCATGTCAATCACAACTTGGATTTCTCTGTTTGTTACTGCTTGTGATGATGATATCATCCACATATATCAGTATGATTATGCTATCACCTTTGTAATGTCTGAAGTAAACTGAAGTGTCAGCTTTTGAAGTTGAGAAACCCATTGATGTCAGTACCTTTCCAAATTTGACAAACCAAGTTCTGGATGCCTTCTTAAGTCCATAAAGTGACTTTTTGAGTTTACACACAAGTCCTTCTCTTCCTGGTTCAGTGAATCCTGGTGGTTGAGTCATGTATAGCCCCACATCTATGTCTCCATTTAGAAAGGCATTGTCTATGTCAAGTTGTTTGATTTCCCAATTTTTGAACAAAGCAATACTCAACACTGTCCTAACTGTTGCATGCCTTACCACGGGGCTATATGTTTCAAGATAGTCAAAGCCTGGTAGCTGGGAGTATCCTTTTGCAACCAGTCTGGCCTTAAACCTAGCTATAGATCCATCTGCATTCCTTTTGACTTTATATATCCATCTGCAACCCACAGCTTGTTTACCATCAGGCAGCCTTTCAAGTGTCCAAGTCTGATTTCTCATTAGAGCAGAATACTCTTTATTCATGGCATCTCTCCATTCTTGGATGTTGGTTGCTTCATGATGGTCAGCTGGTTCCCTGTTCACTTCACATACATAAGCCTTAGGCTTGTATATTCCTGCTTTTAACCTGGTGAGCATTGGATGAGTACCTGAAGCTTCATTAACCATATTAGTAACAACAGGTGCATCATTCTCAATATGCATATCAATAGTTTTCACTCCTCCTTGTAAATACTCATCAGAAGAAGATTGGGCTTGCTCAGATTGTGGTGTTTGAGGTGAGGTATGTGTTGAG
Source organism: Phtheirospermum japonicum (assembly GCA_014905375.1). NCBI lineage: Eukaryota > Viridiplantae > Streptophyta > Magnoliopsida > Lamiales > Orobanchaceae > Phtheirospermum > Phtheirospermum japonicum. Next base: position 381,048 of record BMAC01000155.1, read on the forward strand.
ACAGAGTTTTGGGAATTTGTAGGCACTTGATCACCATGATTAGGAGTGTTATCTGGAGGATCAGGTGGTAAAATTGGAACATTAATGCTGCCAACATTCAATGAAGGTGATGCAGGCAATAGGCTATTTGTATCAGAGGATAAGGTTATAGTTTTTGAGAAAGGAAAAGAATTTTCATCAAAGAGAACATACCTACTGATTATAACTTCTCCTCCATTCAACAACACTTTGTATCACTTATGGTTTGGACTGTATCCTATGAAGGTTGTTGGCTCACTCCTGAACTGAAGCTTATTTTGGTTGTATGATCTGAGCAAAGGATAACAAAGACATCCAAAAACTCTTAGTGCATGAAGATTTGGTTTCTGTTTGTTCAAGGCTTCAAAAGGAGTTAACTGATGAAAACGATGGCTCAGAGCACAGATGGCTCTGATACCATGTCAAACAAAAAGAGCAGCATAAAGCTGCTAAAACAAGAAAAAGCTGAAAGCTTGAACATTGTACCAAAATGCAAACAAAAATGGTTGTGTGCTCATTAATTGATGATAAAGCATGTTTACAATGCATCTAGTTATAGATACTAAACCCTAGAGGAAGCCACTATAAACTATATACGTGTTCACATTTCATTTGACATGCAACAAGACAAAACAGTAGCCAAGCAACGACACAATGAGCTGTCAACTTATGCCTACGTGTGCATGTGACCTACATGGACCAATTTTTGTCTTTTACTGCTAATCACATTTTCAAAGAGAAGAAGAAGAAGATTGTTTACGAAATTGAGCGAGTCTTCGAAATGTGAAGAAATCGAATTGCCACCAATAAATAAAATAATAAAAGAAGAAGAAGAAGAAGAAGAAGAAGAAGAAGAAGAAGAAGATGATGATGATGATGATGATGATGAGAAGAAATAAAATATCATATAAAAGCATGCACGACTAAGAAAACCCCACTTGTCTAAAACAAAAAAAAAAACTTAAAAGCCTCGATTATTCATTATTAAGCACAAAATTAACAACCTGCTAGAAACAACAACTTCGTGCACAATGTGGATATCATAACTATTTTTTTTTTAAATGGAGGTCTTATGATGTCTTCAATTGCAATCACATGTTTACATAAAAAAAAAAGAATGATTAGAAAACAATTATTAAAACAAATAAATAACAAGAAGTAGAAAAAGTAAAAAATAAGACTTTATCATTATCAAACAATGTCATAAGCCCCACGACCCACCATTTTAAGAGGAAAAACTTTCTTGAAACCTCAAAGAGATTTCTATACACATTGTACGAAATATATCTACCACCAAGAGTTGGCAACAGGGACTGCATAGGAAATCAATTCAAATCAAGCACTGGAGAAATGAGTTCCATCTCAGGAAGTTCAATAGTTATTGGCAGCGGGGATTGCACAGGGAATCAATTCAAATTAACGATATAAGAAATGGTATTTTGTTTTAAGATATATCCAGGGATGATGTTGAAGCTTGAAATGCAAAATTCTCAACAAAGAATTCATGAAATGTCATGATGAAGCATTAATAGATGACCTACGCCTGGCCTTCTCCGTGAATAGAGAGCCATTGCTTTCCATAATTCGCTCCATGTCATAGCACGTTGTGTCAAAGTTGGTTACCGCATTTACGCATCTGAATTTGATCGAAACTACGTCATATGCCTCAACAAATAACTAAATTTACATATGACAAAAAACACAAATAATACAAAAAACATAAAATTTAAATTACACTCCAAAAGAAATAATCATATCAGTAACTAACAATATGAGAAATAAAATTAGATTATACGCTAAAAGAATATATTGTATCAAATCAAATCAAATCAATTAACAATCATGAAAAGAAAAAATAGAAAGCAAGACAAAAAAACTTTGCTCAGGCCATTTATTAAACACTTCAAGGGATGCATCAAGTATGTCTAGGAACATAATTAACAAAAAAAACAAAAATAATAAAAACATAAAAAACAGAACCACAAAAATCTAATAAAAATAATAATTTCACATAATTTTATAGACCATTTAAAGACAATATATTTATACACCTAAGAATGTATAAATATTGGGGTTTTCTTGGATTCTCTTAAGAAATTCATCCACTAACATATTTATGCATCCACTAATCCCTTGAGTATTATACCATTGGATTTTAAAAAAACAACAAAAAACATTGGGTTCTTTGTAAGAAATACATTGGGTTGAAAAGCAAGGTTGAAAACGAACTAATCTAAAATATGGGTTCTTCTTAAGAAATACAATATCTGCTGCTATAATTATTATTAAAAAATAATAATACTAATTAATAGGTCAACCTTCATTTATTCAAAGATCAATCAGCTTATGTCAAAATCTGGAATTAAGCATATTAATTCCTTTTCATATTATAGCATTTTGTATTATTCATCAAATTGCAATAAAAACTAAAGCATATTAATTCCTTTTCATATTATAGCATTTTGTTTTATTCATCAAATTGCAATAAAAAATAAAACATGACACTAAATCAACTCAAATTTCACAATAATATCCCATCAAGAAATACTGCATTATAAAGCGATATAAACTAACCTATACAAAAGCTGATTTGAGGGAGGCATGAGAGACAGTGGCATACGCATGATTTTAAATTTGGGGGTATGAAATAGTGATATATTTTTTTTGGCTTTCTCTTAAAAAATTTTATAACAACAAAAAGAATTTTATGGCATTTTCTTAAAAAAGAAATTTTTGCAATAAAAAATCAAACATGACACTAAATCAACTCAAATTTCACAATAATATCACATCAAGAAATACTGCATTATAAAGCGATATAAACTAACCTATATACAAAAGCTGATTTGAGAGAGGCAAGAGAGAGAGAGTGAGTGGGAGAAAAAACCCCTAATTTTAGTTTGGGGACGAAGAAATGAGGGAAAAAAGTTATTATTTATACCTAGTCAAAAAAAAAATTAAAATGGTAACATTTTAACACGAATCACCAAAAGCCGACACATCAGCTTCTGGAGTTACCAGACAATGACACGTGTCATTCGAAACAACTGCAAATTGATACATAGGATAATGATTTAACATTATTAACAAATAAGGTGGATTCTTAAATAATAATATTTTTTTATGCATTTCTCTATAAATTCAGGTCGTATTGGCTTTTAATAGTTTGTAGAAACCAGTTTTAAACTGTTGTAAGGCCAAATAAATAGTACAAACCTTGTTTAGTGGAGGTTGTTGTATATTTTTTTATGCTATTGTGAATAAAATTTAATTTATCTGTGAGTATGGATACTTGTGTAATGATAGAGTATGTTTATATGCGCGTATATATATATATATACTAGTTTAACACCCGTGTATTACACGGGATTTATAAAAAAACTAAATATAAAAAATATTTATGAAAATTATAAAATTTTAAATTTCAAATAAAAAATTAAAAGGATGTGTATCTCAACTCGTGCCCCGTTCAGTTTATTAATTATTATAATTATTAACTAATATTATATTTTAATGTTCAAATTAAATTCAATAATAATTATATTGCATACTTATAAAAATTCAAAAGATGTCACATTTTCAACCCGTCTCTAATCTATATTAATTAACTATTATTAACTCATTTTATATTTTTATATTTAAATTAATTTTTTTAGTAATTATAGTTACATATTTTGAAAAATTCAAAATGTGCTATACTCTCAAGCCTCCCCGCATTGTGTCATTGTCTAATAAATATTAATTAATTATTATATAATTTTATTGTTTTATATTTAGATTATTCATTACTACTATTTAGTTACATACTCCAGTTATTGAAAATATATCATAATTTACCTATACTGAATATTTAAAATCTCAAAAATTAATTATTTCAACTTTATTATAAATACAATTTATTTAATTATTTTCATAAATAATTTTTTAATGTGATTAAAATTATCTCATATGTAATTTTTCTTTCAAATAAAATAATTAATCTAGATTTTTTTCTTCTAATTATATATGATTTATTTATATTTTTATATTAGGAGTATAAAAGAAAATTATTGAATTAGACAAAATATAATAAAAAAAAACTATTAAGTTAGGCTAAATATAATAAAAATAAAATATTAAATTAGGCAAGATATAGTAAAAGTAAAATATAAATTAGGTATATATTGGGCTCGCATGACACATAAGCAAACGAAGCACCAATATTTTTTATTATCCAAGCGAAACATAAGAAGACACATAAATTAGGAGGATTTTGAATTAATATATACTTGTTTAACACCCGTGTATTACACGAAACTTATCAAAAGATAAATATAATTAAAATAATTATTCCCAACCTGTAGTACATGTCTAATCTATTTATTAATTATTATAAATATTAAATATTTTTGTATTTGATGTTTAAATTAAATTCATTAAATCTTAGTTACATACTTGCAAAGATTCAAAATGCGTCACATTCTAACCCGTGTCTAATATCTATTTATTATTAATAATAATTATTATTAAATTATTTTATATATTAATGTTTAGGATAAATTCGTTATTAATTATTAGTTACAAACTTTGAGATATTCAAAACATATCATACTCCCAACCAGTGTCGCATTGTAATAGTTTCAATCAATGCTTATTAATTATTAGTATATAATTTAATATTTTTATATTTAGATTGAATAAATTACTAATATTTATATACATATTTAGATTATTGTAAATAACTCATATTTTACCTATATAGAATATTTGAAACTACAAAAATAAAATTATTTTAAATTATATTATCAATAAAAGTTATTTAATTATTTTCATAATAAAGTTTTTTTAATTAAAATTATTTCATATGTAGTTTTTCTTTTAATTAAAATAACTAATTTAGATCTTATCTACTTATTATATATGATTTATTTCTATTTTTATATTAGGAGAATCAAAGAAAAATATTGAATTAGGAAAAATATAATAAAGAAAAAATTAAATTATGTAAGATATAATAAAAAGAAAATAGGTAAATATTTGGCTCGAATGACACATAAGCAAACGAAGCACCAGGATTTTTTATTTGTCAAACGAAGCATACGAAGCAGACACATAGGTTATGAGGATTCTGCATTAATATATAGGGGTGATATATATATATATATATATATATATATATTTCTCCATATTTTGATAAAAGAAAAAATAATATATATATATATATATATATATATATATATATATATATATATATATATATATATATATAT
>BMAC01000155.1:398340-419901 GCA_014905375.1 Phtheirospermum japonicum
CATTGGCAGCTGCCACCTGTGACATTATTTGGCTAAGAACATTACTAGTTGAGTTGGGCATTCTTCAAAAATCCCCCACTACTGTTTGGGTTGATAACCTCAGAGCTATTTTATTGTCCTTGAATCCTATACATCATCCACGAGTGAAGTATGTAGGGATTGATATTCACTTTATCAGAGGGAAAGTAGTTGCAGGAACTGTTTTGGTTCATCACATTCCAGCACTGCATCAGACTGTGGATATATTAACCAAACCACTTAGTGGGACAATTGTTTACTCGTTTAAGAAGCAAACTTTATGTTGGACAAAAATAAAATGAGTACGAATCGAGGGGGAGCATATTAGAATAAATAATCATGCATGCATGCATGCACATGCATGCACTATCATCCAAGGAGCCAAATCCTTCCTGCCGTTGTGTTGTTAATTTCTATGAACCATAGCTGTCATCACAACTGTTATTTGCCATCTTATGTGCACCAATATTATGAATACACGTGTAGTATTCTAGGATTTTCCATTGGTGTAAATTTATACCTCATCTTGTAATCATGTGAATCAACCCTGGAGCTCTCTTAAGTTGGATTTTACTACTCAAGGGCAAAGGTTATGCAGTTCAAATCTCAGTTGCACAATCTGAAAAAGGTCAGTCTTTTTATGAGAGAGTAAATCAACAAAGTTAAGGCTAGTTATGATGGTTTAGCTGCTGCACGATAAGTTCTCACTGATGATGATCAAATCTCTTCCATTCTAGATGGTTTAGGCTCTGGATATGATCCTGTATCCATCTCCATAAACTCCAGAGTTCCCCCATACTCCTTAAGAGAAGCTCAAGCCTTGTTATTAACTTTTGAAAGGCAGGATTGAAAGAGCAAACAACTTTAGTGTTGATGGCTTCAAGGGTACTGTAGATGTTGCTTCTCAGAACTTCTTTGCTGGTAATAGAGGAGGAAACAACAGAGGAAGCTACTCCAATAAGGGGAATAGAGGAAGTGCCAACCAACAACAGAGGAGGTTTTAGAGGATCAAGAGGTAGTTATAGAGGAAGGGGTGGGTAGATCAAACTTTTACATCAACATCAAATGCCAAATCTGACAATACAATGGCCACACAGCTGATAGATGCTACAACAGATTTGATCAGAGTTATTCTACCCCTGAAATCAACATAAACAACTCTTCAAACTATCAAAACTTTTGAGGCATGGCAAACATGGAAAATCTCAGTGCATTTAGCTCTTTTAATGGCTCAGAAGGCTTGCAAGATGCATCCTGGCTCCCTGACTCTGGAGCAACCAACCACATCACTTCCAGCTTCAACAATTTGAACTCAGCATCGATTACATTGGAGATGGCAAGATTGAGATTGGAAATGGAACAGGTTTGCCTATAACTCATATTGGCTCTTCTATGTCAAAAACTGACCATAATAGCCCTCATTCCTTCATTCTTAAAAATCTGCTACATGTGCTACACATAACAAAAAATCTAATTAGTGTCTCCCAATTTTCCAATGATAATAATGTCTTCTTTGAATTTCATCCTTTTATCTGTTTTGTGAAGGACAAAGCCTCAGGACAGACCCTCATCAAAGGACAACCTTAGTAATGGACTCTACAACTTTGATCTTGTCCAAGAAAACCATCCATTCCACACAACCCCCTCAACTAATCACAAGACAACTTATCTTTCAAATTTCAAGAATAAATGTAGCCTCAGTCTTTGGCACAATAGATTAGAACATCCGTCCTATGATATTGTAAAAAGGGCCATCAGTAGTTGTAATCTTTTTCTTTCTGATAATGAAATAAAGAATTTACGTCCTTCATGTCAAATGGGAAAGAGTCACAAACTGCCATTTCCTGATTCTCAAACTAATAACTATGATGTGTTGGAGCTTGTTTATATAGATCTTTGGGGGCCTCACCTGTGACATATGATGATGGACACAGATATTATATCAATTTTGTTGACCACAAAACAAAATTTATTTGGATTATTTTCTTAAGGCCTAGTCAGATACTCCCAATGCCTTTGTTCATTTTAAAACTCTTGTTGAGAATAAGGTTAACAAAAAGATAAAAATCCTGCAAAGTGATGGAGGCACAGAATATAAAACCTTAACCACATATCTCCTCCAAAATAGTATACATCATAGAATTTCATGACTATATACCCCTGAGCAAAATGGTTGTGCTGAAAGAAAACATAGGAACATAGTTGAGACCAGTCTATCTATTCTTGCTCATTCATCTATTCCACATAAATTTTGGGATCATGCCTTCTCAACTGCCACTTATTTCATCAATAATATTCCCACCAAGCGCCTTCACTACATTTATCCTCTTGAAGCCTTAACTGGACATAAACCTAATTACACATTCCTGAAAGTTTTTGGATGTTGTTGTTATCCATATCTGAGGCCTATAATAAGCACAAACTGGAATTCAGGAGCCAACCTTGTGTGTTTCTTGGATATAATGAACAATACAAAGGGTTCAAAGTGATAATACCTAACAATAGGATCATTATTACAAGACGTGTAGTGTTTGATGAGAACCAATTTCCTTATTGTTTGAAATTAGTCCACTTGTCCAAATAAATACCACCTCTTACACTCCTGTCTTTTATTGATCACTGTCTCACTAATCCAAATCCAAATCCAACTCATTCTCCTTTAACCAATTCCCCATCTCCTTCATCTCAACATATATATTCCTAAAGTTCCAATACTCTTCACTCTGCCTCAAGCAACACACAATCTCCACCAAACTCCAAATCCACCTCTCCTATCCAAATCGGTTAATTCTACATAGACCTGCCAATAGAAAGTCATAGTGCATCCACTGATCATATTTCTCTAGCTACAAGTCCTCTTGTGCAGGTTAATCAAGATCATTCAAAGACTCACCCCATGATCACCAGGTCAAAAGAAGGCATATTTAAAACAAGGATATTCCTTAGCTCACTTTCAACAGAAACTGAACCTAAGTCTCATCATGAAGCTGCAGCTATACCCGAATGGAAACAAGCAATGGACAAGGAATACCAAGATCTAATTCCAAACAACACTTGGTCATTGACTGAATTTCCACCTGTTAAGGAGGCCATTAGATGCAGATGGATTTTCAAACTAAAAAGGAATGTTGATGATTCAAAAGCCAGACTTGTGGCCAAAGGGTACAGTCAAATTCTTGGTTTAGAATACAATGAGACTTTTAGTCCAATTGTTAGACCTGTAACAATCAGAACAGTGCTTTCTCTCTCAATTTCAAGTGGGTGGTCACTCAGACAGCTTGACATTGACAATGCCTTTCTCAATGGAGATCTTGACACATAATTATATATGATCCAACCTCCAGGATATGAACAAAAACAACCTCTTGTCTGTAAACTCCAAAATATTTATATGGTCTCAAACAAGAATCAAGATCATGGTTTGTCAAACTTGGCAGTGTTCTAAAATTCTCAGGGTTTCGGCCATCCAAAGAAGATTCATCCTTGTTCTACAACCATACTCCGTTTTGAAGTGTATTCCTCCTTGCATATGTTGATGACATTCTTGTAACAAGTAATGATAATGGCAAGATTGAAAGGATCATAGCTGCACTCAGAAAACATTTCTCCTTAAAGGATCTTGGTTTCCCTCATCATTTCCTTGGATTGGAGTTATCTGTTACAGATAAGGGTATGTTTTTTGGTCAGAGTTGGTACATCAAAAACATCTTAAAAAGAGTTAACATGATTGACTATAATGGAATGAGTAGCCCCATGGTCACAACGCCTGCCTTGTCCAAATAACAAGGCCAACTTGTTGACAATGCAACATTATACAGACAAACCATTGGAGCTCTTTAGTATGCAACTATAACAAGGCCAGAGATTTCCTATAGTGTTAACAAATGCAACCAATACATGTAGAACTTCCTTGAAACTCATTGGAAATTTGTCAAACGCATACTCAGATACCTAAAGGGGACCATCAACAATGGATTGAACCTTACAAAAGCCACAACTTGCATCTAACAACCTTTGTGGATGCTGATTGGGGATCAGATATAGATGACAGAAAGTCCACAACCGGTTTTTATATATACTTGGGAAACAATTTTATTTCTTGGAGAAGCAAGAAGCAGAGAACTATAGCAAGATCAAGTACAGAGGCAGAATGCAGAGCATTGGCAGCTGCCACCTGTGACATTATTTGGCTAAGAACATTACTAGTTGAGTTGGGCATTCTTCAAAAATCCCCCACTACTGTTTGGGTTGATAACCTCAGAGCTATTTTATTGTCCTTGAATCCTATACATCATCCACGAGTGAAGTATGTAGGGATTGATATTCACTTTATCAGAGGGAAAGTAGTTGCAGGAACTGTTTTGGTTCATCACATTCCAGCACTGCATCAGACTGTGGATATATTAACCAAACCACTTAGTGGACAATTGTTTACTCGTTTAAGAAGCAAACTTTATGTTGGACAAAAATAAAATGAGTACGAATCGAGGGGGAGCATATTAGAATAAATAATCATGCATGCATGCATGCACATGCATGCACTATCATCCAAGGAGCCAAATCCTTCCTGCCGTTGTGTTGTTAATTTCTATGAACCATAGCTGTCATCACAACTGTTATTTGCCATCTTATGTGCACCAATATTATGAATACACGTGTAGTATTCTAGGATTTTCCATTGGTGTAAATTTATACCTCATCTTGTAATCATGTGAATCAACCTTTTTCAATACAGTCAATATTTTTATTCTTTTTGCTTTCATGGACTGGTTCAACAACTTTATCATCCTTGCATTTATAATGCTTAAAAATGATAATTTTAAGATTTTATAAATTATAATATTTAACATGTCTTTTCTGATTTTTAAACAACTCCTAATTTCGTGAATAAACCTCACATTTCTTAGTTCTTATTTTAAACATACTAGTATTGTACCCGTGCGTTGCACGGTAATCTTTTCATTTTACTTTATCTAAAATAGAAATAATTATTTTAAATATATTAAATATTAATTGTATATATGTATACTTAAGTGTGTGATATACAACAATAAAGATACAATGGAGCCAGATATAAAACTTTATCATGTCAACGTTGAGAATAATATCACCTATCATGTGACAAACTTTATGACATTAACTGAGAAGAAGTTTCCGATGCATCATCTTTCACCAGAATAATTTAACATGCTTCATAAGCATAACGCAATGGGTCGAGAAGTTCAAATGTCTTAGGGCAGTCACATTATTTTGAAAGCCGTTAGGGCATGGGCTTTTACATTTAATTTATTTGAAAATTATAAATAATATTAAGGACTAATAAAACGCAACATATTAGAGAAACAACAGAAAAGACTGATCTAAAAGTAAATATAAAAGAGAGGTAAAACATAAGGATAAGATACTGTACATAACTAACCCACAAGAGAACAATTCTCTGAAATCAATAGGAAGCCTAAGAATGTTACAAGGGAGAAAAGAAACGAAGAAAAATAGAAGTAAAAAAAACTGTAGGAGAGAGCTTAAATTTATTCACACACACACACACACACACACTTAAGTATACATATATACAATTAATATTTAATATATTTAAAATAATTATTTCTATTTTAGATAAAGTAAAATGAAAAGATTACCGTGCAACGCACGGGTACAATACTAGTATGTTTAAAATAAGAACTAAGAAATGTGAGGTTTATTCACGAAATTAGGAGTTGTTTAAAAATCAGAAAAGACATGTTAAATATTATAATTTATAAAATCTAAAATTATCATTTTTAAGCATTATAAATGCAAGGATGATAAAGTTGTTGAACCAGTCCATGAAAGCAAAAAGAATAAAAATATTGACTGTATTGAAAAAGGTTGATTCACATGATTACAAGATGAGGTATAAATTTACACCAATGGAAAATCCTAGAATACTACACGTGTATTCATAATATTGGTGCACATAAGATGGCAAATAACAGTTGTGATGACAGCTATGGTTCATAGAAATTAACAACACAACGGCAGGAAGGATTTGGCTCCTTGGATGATAGTGCATGCATGTGCATGCATGCATGCATGATTATTTATTCTAATATGCTCCCCTCGATTCGTACTCATTTTATTTTTGTCCAACATAAAGTTTGCTTCTTAAACGAGTAAACAATTGTCCACTAAGTGGTTTGGTTAATATATCCACAGTCTGATGCAGTGCTGGAATGTGATGAACCAAAACAGTTCCTGCAACTACTTTCCCTCTGATAAAGTGAATATCAATCCCTACATACTTCACTCGTGGATGATGTATAGGATTCAAGGACAATAAAATAGCTCTGAGGTTATCAACCCAAACAGTAGTGGGGGATTTTTGAAGAATGCCCAACTCAACTAGTAATGTTCTTAGCCAAATAATGTCACAGGTGGCAGCTGCCAATGCTCTGCATTCTGCCTCTGTACTTGATCTTGCTATAGTTCTCTGCTTCTTGCTTCTCCAAGAAATAAAATTGTTTCCCAAGTATATATAAAAACCGGTTGTGGACTTTCTGTCATCTATATCTGATCCCCAATCAGCATCCACAAAGGTTGTTAGATGCAAGGTTGTGGCTTTTGTAAGGTTCAATCCATTGTTGATGGTCCCCTTTAGGTATCTGAGTATGCGTTTGACAAATTTCCAATGAGTTTCAAGGAAGTTCTACATGTATTGGTTGCATTTGTTAACACTATAGGAAATCTCTGGCCTTGTTATAGTTGCATACTAAAGAGCTCCAATGGTTTGTCTGTATAATGTTGCATTGTCAACAAGTTGGCCTTGTTATTTGGACAAGGCAGGCGTTGTGACCATGGGGCTACTCATTCCATTATAGTCAATCATGTTAACTCTTTTTAAGATGTTTTTGATGTACCAACTCTGACCAAAAAACATACCCTTATCTGTAACAGATAACTCCAATCCAAGGAAATGATGAGGAGAACCAAGATCCTTTAAGGAGAAATGTTTTCTGAGTGCAGCTATGATCCTTTCAATCTTGCCATTATCATTACTTGTTACAAGAATGTCATCAACATATGCAAGGAGGAATACACTTCAAAACGGAGTATGGTTGTAGAACAAGGATGAATCTTCTTTGGATGGCCGAAACCCTGAGAATTTTAGAACACTGCCAAGTTTGACAAACCATGATCTTGATTCTTGTTTGAGACCATATAAATATTTTTGGAGTTTACAGACAAGAGGTTGTTTTTGTTCATATCCTGGAGGTTGGATCATATATAATTATGTGTCAAGATCTCCATTGAGAAAGGCATTGTCAATGTCAAGCTGTCTGAGTGACCACCCACTTGAAATTGAGAGAGAAAGCACTGTTCTGATTGTTACAGGTCTAACAATTGGACTAAAAGTCTCATTGTATTCTAAACCAAGAATTTGACTGTACCCTTTGGCCACAAGTCTGGCTTTTGAATCATCAACATTCCTTTTTAGTTTGAAAATCCATCTGCATCTAATGGCCTCCTTAACAGGTGGAAATTCAGTCAATGACCAAGTGTTGTTTGGAATTAGATCTTGGTATTCCTTGTCCATTGCTTGTTTCCATTCGGGTATAGCTGCAGCTTCATGATGAGACTTAGGTTCAGTTTCTGTTGAAAGTGAGCTAAGGAATATCCTTGGTTTAAATATGCCTTCTTTTGACCTGGTGATCATGGGGTGAGTCTTTGAATGATCTTGATTAACCTGCACAAGAGGACTTGTAGCTAGAGAAATATGATCAGTGGATGCACTATGACTTTCTATTGGCAGGTCTATGTAGAATTAACCGATTTGGATAGGAGAGGTGGATTTGGAGTTTGGTGGAGATTGTGTGTTGCTTGAGGCAGAGTGAAGAGTATTGGAACTTTAGGAATATATATGTTGAGATGAGGAGATGGGGAATTGGTTAAAGGAGAATGAGTTGGATTTGGATTTGGATTAGTGAGACAGTGATCAATAAAAGACAGGAGTGTAAGAGGTGGTATTTATTTGGACAAGTGGACTAATTTCAAACAATAAGGAAATTGGTTCTCATCAAACACTACACGTCTTGTAATAATGATCCTATTGTTAGGTATTATCACTTTGAACCCTTTGTATTGTTCATTATATCCAAGAAACACACAAGGTTGGCTCCTGAATTCCAGTTTGTGCTTATTATAGGGCCTCAGATATGGATAACAACAACATCCAAAAACTTTCAGGAATGTGTAATTAGGTTTATGTCCAGTTAAGGCTTCAAGAGGATAAATGTAGTGAAGGCGCTTGGTGGGAATATTATTGATGAAATAAGTGGCAGTTGAGAAGGCATGATCCCAAAATTTATGTGGAATAGATGAATGAGCAAGAATAGATAGACTGGTCTCAACTATGTTCCTATGTTTTCTTTCAGCACAACCATTTTGCTCAGGGGTATATAGTCATGAAATTCTATGATGTATACTATTTTGGAGGAGATATGTGGTTAAGGTTTTATATTCTGTGCCTCCATCACTTTGCAGGATTTTTATCTTTTTGTTAACCTTATTCTCAACAAGAGTTTTAAAATGAACAAAGGCATTGGGAGTATCTGACTAGGCCTTAAGAAAATAATCCAAATAAATTTTGTTTTGTGGTCAACAAAATTGATATAATATCTGTGTCCATCATCATATGTCACAGGTGAGGGCCCCCAAAGATCTATATAAACAAGCTCCAACACATCATAGTTATTAGTTTGAGAATCAGGAAATGGCAGTTTGTGACTCTTTCCCATTTGACATGAAGGACGTAAATTCTTTATTTCATTATCAGAAAGAAAAAGATTACAACTACTGATGGCCCTTTTTACAATATCATAGGACGGATGTTCTAATCTATTGTGCCAAAGACTGAGGCTACATTTATTCTTGAAATTTGAAAGATAAGTTGTCTTGTGATTAGTTGAGGGGGTTGTGTGGAATGGATGGTTTTCTTGGACAAGATCAAAGTTGTAGAGTCCATTACTAAGGTTGTCTTTGATGAGGGTCTGTCCTGAGGCTTTGTCCTTCACAAAACAGATAAAAGGATGAAATTCAAAGAAGACATTATTATCATTGGAAAATTGGGAGACACTAATTAGATTTTTTGTTATGTGTAGCACATGTAGCAGATTTTTAAGAATGAAGGAATGAGGGCTATTATGGTCAGTTTTTGACATAGAAGAGCCAATATGAGTTATAGGCAAACCTGTTCCATTTCCAATCTCAATCTTGCCATCTCCAATGTAATCGATGCTGAGTTCAAATTGTTGAAGCTGGAAGTGATGTGGTTGGTTGCTCCAGAGTCAGGGAGCCAGGATGCATCTTGCAAGCCTTCTGAGCCATTAAAAGAGCTAAATGCACTGAGATTTTCCATGTTTGCCATGCCTCAAAAGTTTTGATAGTTTGAAGAGTTGTTTATGTTGATTTCAGGGGTAGAATAACTCTGATCAAATCTGTTGTAGCATCTATCAGCTGTGTGGCCATTGTATTGTCAGATTTGGCATTTGATGTTGATGTAAAAGTTTGATCTACCACCCCTTCCTCTATAACTACCTCTTGATCCTCTAAAACCTCCTCTGTTGTTGGTTGCACTTCCTCTATTCCCCTTATTGGAGTAGCTTCCTCTGTTGTTTCCTCCTCTATTACCAGCAAAGAAGTTCTGAGAAGCAACATCTACAGTACCCTTGAAGCCATCAACACTAAAGTTGTTTGCTCTTTCAATCCTGCTTTCAAAAGTTAATAACAAGGCTTGAGCTTCTCTTAAGGAGTATGGGGGAACTCTGGAGTTTATGGAGATGGATACAGGATCATATCCAGAGCCTAAACCATCTAGAATGGAAGAGATTTGATCATCATCAGTGAGAACTTATCGTGCAGCAGCTAAACCATCATAACTAGCCTTAACTTTGTTGATTTACTCTCTCATAAAAAGACTGACCTTTTTCAGATTGTGCAACTGAGATTTGAACTGCATAACCTTTGCCCTTGAGTAGTAAAATCCAACTTAAGAGAGCTCCAGATTTCAGAGGATGTGTTTAAGCCAATAGTATTAACTAACATACTTTCAGAGAGAGAACTCAGTAGCCATGAAACAAGGGATTGGTCTTGCTTGATCCAGTTAACATACTCTGGTGATGGGATCAGTTAATTACCTCTTGGTGGTGAAACATTTTCTCCATTCAGAAATCCTTCTAGCCCATAACCTCTCACAGTAGCCAGCACTTGGTGTTTCCACAACAAATAATTGGATTCAGAGAGTTTTACGGTAATAATTTGTGGTTGTGGTTGAATGACACGGCTTGTTGTAGGGTGAGAATTAAATCCAACGACAGGATTTGTTTCTCCAGATCCAAATGCCATAACTCAGGGATTAGGCAATAAATTCTGATATTTAAATTGAAGATGAAAAGGGAATAAAGGATAAGCAGATACAGGTATAGAGACAGGCTGATCAACCTGCTCTAATACCATATAGGGAAAGCATTATAAATGCAAGGTTGATAAAGCTGCTGAACCAATCCATGAAAGCAACAGGAATAAAAATATTGATTGTATTGAAAAAGGTTGATTCACAAGATTACAGGATGAGGTATAAATATAAGCCAATGGAACATCGTAAAATACTACACGTGTAGTCACAATATTGGTGCACATATGACAACTATGGTTCATAGAAAACGACAAAACAATGATAGGAAGGATTTGGCTCCTTAGCAGATAGTGCATACATGTATGATGTATTTATTCTAATGAAATTTCATGTTAATGCACTGGTCGTAATTAACATGTAAGTGAACATTTTTCAAAAAAATGATAATTCCAAAAATACCTTAATAGATATTATATTTATCCTAGTAAGACTTTTTTGAAAAACGACTTCACAGAGCATTATAAGGCATACTTCGCGGAGAGACATGAGATTTCATGGGTTTTCGAAATATGTGTGGCCAAAACCTACCGTGTGCCCCTTTCAAATATGTGGCTCGAATGAATATAAAGGGACAACACAAATATTTTAATTGAGTGACTTTAGTATTATATTAATATGGTTTAATATTGAGTGAGTTAATAGTTTATTGTTTGTAAAAATCCATCACAAATTGTTGCATCCAAAAGTCTTCTTGTCAGCAATCGGTTGTAGGGGTGTGCGAAATTCGGTCAAAAAACGAATTGACCGAATTAACCGAAAAATTCAGTTCAGTTTTTCGACCGGTGGTTCGGTTTTCGGTCGTAAAATTTTTGGTCAATTCGGTCGGTTTCGATTTGACTACCAAAAAAATTGATATAACCGAACTGACCGAGTTATATATATATAAATTAAAAAATATATATAATTAATATATTATATATATATATTATTATTATATTATATTATATTATTATATTATATTATATTATATTATATTATATTATATTATATTATATTATATTATATTATATTAATTATATATTTTTTAAATTTTATTTTTATGGCTTAAAAATAATGGGAATTAAAAAAAAGAGGAAATCGGTTCGACCGAAACCGATCGAAATATTTCGGTTCGGTTCAGTTTCTCAAATTTTTTCGGTCGGTTCGGTCCGACTAACGATCGAATTCGGTCAATTCGATTTTGACAATTCGGTCGGTTGGTCGACCAAACCGACCGATGCACACCCCTAAACGGTTGTATAAAATAAGGAAAGGCTCGTGCATAGAGGATCAGAGCAGCATGCGCCCATGCACAACAGATCACCACCCCATGCAAGCTGGCAGTGTGAGCTGCGCAAGCTGACAAATGACAGACTTGGATGCTACCGTTTTTGTACCTTCATTTTCTTAAATAATGGATCTAGGGTTATTCAAATTTTACCTTGTATCTAGAATGATCCATAGCCTCTATATATAGAGTGGCAAATCATTGTAAGCATCATCAGAAAATATAGAGTATTATTCTCAGCTTATTTCATCTTTCAGCTTTTCGGCTTGTCATGGGAATGTTCAAATGATTTCATGGTATCAGAGCTCCGGGTTAATTCCTGGGTTCTGAATTTTTTTTATTTTATTTTTCTTCCCTTAAATCATAAGAAATGGCTTCCGCATTCGCAACTCCTACTTCTCACTCACATCATTCCTCTATGGAACAAAGCACAATCATTTATCCCCAAAGCCAACTCATTAGCAAGCTAAATGAGTCTAATTTCCTAGTATGGAAACAACAGATCATGGCAGCCATAAACAGCTATGGTCTTGAGGATTATCTAACCAAAGACTGCACCTTTTCACTCACTGATCCAGAATATTCACTTTGGAAACGTCAAGATCAACTTATAGCTTCTTGGCTTCTCTCATCACTCACTAAAAATCTTCTTGTCGCCACAGTTGGTCTTACCTCTTCAAAATAGATATGGGAATGTTTGAAAACTATCTTTCTAAGTCAGTCAAGAGCCAAGATCATGCAGTATAAGCTGCAGCTTCAAACAATCAAGATGTGGGCTATGAATATGAAAGAATATCTCAACAAGATCAAAGCTTGTTGTGACATGCTAGCCACAGCAGGAGAAAAGATTATAGAAAAAAGTCAAATCATTTATGTAATTTATGGGTTAGGAGCTGAATATAATCTAGTCGTGGTCAGTATCACATCAAGATTGGAGCTCTATACCCAGATGGAGGTTCATTCTTTATTGCTCAGTTTTGAAGCTAGGCTAGAGAGTTTTAAAGGGACTATATCTCAGATCAACTCAGATGGCTCAACACCTAGTGCCAATACTATCAATCAAGATCAGTTTTTAAGGAGAGGAGGCTACAACCGGATTTATAGAGGAAGGGGAGATTTCAGAGGCAGGAGCTCAAGAAATGGAGGCAGATGAAGAGGAGGAAGAAGTCAAAGCTGGAAACCTAGATGCCAAATCTTTTTCATCCCATGACACACTGCTGATAAGTGTTTTCATAGGCAAAATCTAAACTTCATTCCAAGTAATAATCAGTTCCATCAGCTTCAATCCTCAAACAATAACAGCTACTTTGACCAGTTTGGAAAGCATTTAGCAAATATTGCCAGTAGCACTGCAGAAATCAATCCAGAGTCCTTTTGGCTTCCAGACTCAGGGTTTACCAACCACTTGACTTATGATTTCAATAACTTGAGCATGGCAAATGAATATCAAGGATCAGAAAAAAGGTTCATATGGGTAATGGATCAGGTTTGCACATTTTACATACTAGTGATTCAATAGTTAAAAGTCCTCTTACCAATAGTCATACTTTCAGCCTCAAAAACCTGCTTCATGTGCCTGACATTACCAAAAATCTAATCAGTGTGTCTCAGTTTGCTAAAGATAATAAGGTTTTCTTTGAATTTCACCCTTGTTTATGTTTGGTGAAGGATCAGGACACATGAATGGTGCTACTCAAGTGGACTGTTGAAAATGGCCTTTACAAGTTTAACCTCACCACTGTTCAAGAATCAAACAAGCTGCAACCGACTTCACATCATACCAACACCCTTAAACAACTCCCTATCTCCATAAATTCCAGTCAGCTCAATAACAGATTTGATTTGAGTCTATGGCATTGCAGACTTGGACATGCCTCCTTAGATATTGTCAGAAAAGCTCTTTTGAGTTGTAATGTTCCCTTTCATGATAATAAACCAAATTTCATTTGCACATCTTGTCTCAAGGCTAAGAGTCACCAGTTACCATACAATCTTTCTAATTCTATGCATTATGGCATTTTGGACCTTATACATACTGATTTGTGGGGACCCTCTCCTATAAATTCCAACCATGGTTATAATTACTATATGAGTTTTATAGATCATAAGACAAGATACACTTGGTTATATCTACTCAAGCTAAAATCTGACACTCATAATGCCTTTATTCACTTCAAAAATCTTGTAGAAAATCAACTCAATAGGAAAATCAAAGCCATTCAATAAGATGGTGGTACTGAATTCAAAACCTTGTTTAAATTTTTCTCTGAAAATGGAATCCATCACAGGATATCCTGCCCTTACACCCCACAATAGAATGGGCTTGCTGAAAGAAAGTATAGGCACATTCTTGAGACAGCACTCTCTTTGCTGGCTCACTCTCATGTCCCACATTCCTATTGGAATGATGCTATTGTTTCTGCAGTATTTGTAATCAATAGAATGCCATCAAAATTTCTAAATTCTCAAACTCCCAAAGAAGCTCTCACTAGCCTAAAACCAGACTGTAGCACATTGAAAGTCTTTGATTGCTTGTGTTTTCCTCACCTAAGACTAATGAACAAGCACAAACTCAACTTTAGAAGCACCTCTGCTGTTTTTCTTGGATACAGAACACAATTCAAAGGATACAAGATTTTGTTGCCAAATAAGAAGATCATTGTCACTAGAAATATTGTCTTTGATGAATCTAAATTTCCTTTTGAAACTAACCAGGATTCTCCTCCCTTCACTACTAAAACTGATCAATTCACACCCTTACTCACTATTAATAAGCCAACCAAACCCCATTATCCTAGTGCTAGCACTCATCAAGAACACAGTACACGATCTAATCATCAAATCCCTACATCTCAGACACATACCTCACTAGCCTCATCATCTTCTCACCATCACTCTCATTCCTCTGATCATCAACCAATAGACATCCCCCCTGATACTAAACTCCCTGAAGGACATATAACTATTGATTTACCTGTATGTACAGATGTGTATACTCAATCTCATAACCCCCTTGGAGTTGATCATAGTTTTGCAGGTCACAGGAATGATGGGGGGCGTCACATGGTGACAAGATCAAAGGCTGGAATATCAAAGCCAAAGACTTATACTTTTGTCCTAACTAAAAGCATTGAACCAACATCATATCAAAAAGCACTCAGATTGCCCAAATGGAAAGAAGCAATGGATACAAAGTACAATGCTTTGAGAAAGAACAAGACATGGAGAACCTATCCCATATCTAAGTTACCTCCAGATAAGAAACTTGTCGGCTGTAAGTGGATTTTCAAGATCAAGAGGAATGTTGATGGGACTATTGCCAGACACAAGGAAAGATTAGTAGCAAGGGGATTCTCACAATTGGCAGGATTAGATTACACTGAGACATTTAGCCCAGTCATCAAGCCAACCACAATAAGAATTGTCTTATCCATAGCTGTAACCAATGTATGGGATGTGAGACAGATAGACATTGATAATGCCTTCCTACATGGAGAACTTGATGTAGATATCTACATGGAACAAATTCATGGTTTTGAAAAATATGATCAGTCTGGAAATCCATTAGTGTGCAGGCTACATAAGTCACTGTATGGTCTGAACCAGACATCCAGGGCCTGGTCCTCCAAGTTAAGCAAGATCCTCAAGTCCATAGGTTTTACCATGTCTAGATCTGACAACTCATTGTTCTTCAGAAATAACAAATGCTCCCACATGATGATCTTGACATATGTAGATGATATGATAATCACTTGATCAAACAATGAAGAAATTCAAAGAGTCGTCACTCAGATTTGAAGCCATTTTTCCCTCAAGGATCTAGGAAAACTGAATTACTTCCTTGGAGTACAAGAGCAGTATGTCAATGGGGAAATGATACTTAGCCAAGAACAATACATGAAAGACATCCTTGGTAGGACTGAAATGAGTGAGGCAAAAGGATTATCTTCTCCAATGGTGCCACAACCTGTATTGTCCAAGCATAAAGGATAACCTATTGAGAATGCTAGTCTGTTTAGACAAATTGTTGGTGCCCTTCAATATGCTACCATTACAAGGCCAAATGTCTCATACAGTGTTAATAAGGTGAGCCAGTATATGCATAATCCTCTCAATAACATTGGAAGGCAGTCAAGAGGATACTAAGATATTTGGCAGGAACTGTTGGTTATGGATTGAGATTTAGACCAGAAAATGAGCTTAGAATAACTGATTTTGCTAGTGCTGACTGGGTATCAGATATTGATGATAGGAGATCCACCTCTGGTTATTGCATCTATCTTGGCCCTAACCTGGTTTCTTGGAGTGCAAAGAAACAAAACACTGTCTCCAAGTCATCAATTGAAGCTGAGTATAGGAGCATTGCACACAGCACTTGTGAAATCCTTTGTCTACAATCTCTTCTCAAGGAAATAGGCATGAATATAGCAAAGCCAACTGTGATTTGGAATGATAATCTTGGAGTTGTTGCCTTGTCAGTTAATCCAATCTTTCATTTGAGGTCAAAGCATTTTTATCTGGATTTGCATTTTGTTATAGATAAGGTTACAGAAAGAATGATTTCAGTTAGGCACCTACCTGCTCTTGATCAAGTTGCTGATACACTCACTAAACTACTTGTTGGACAATTCTTCAGGAAGATAAGGCATAAACTCAATGTGGTTCAAATACCAGCCTTCGAAGCAATCAGTTGTATAAGACAAGGAAAGGCTCGTGCACAGAGGATCAGAGCAGCATGCGCCCATGCACAGCAGATCACCACCCCATTCAAGCTGGCAGTGTGAGCTGCGCAAGCTGACAAATGACAGCCTTGGATGCTACCGTTTTTGTACCTTCATTTCCTTAAATAATGGATCTAGGGTTATTCAAATTTTACCTTGTATCTAGAATGATCCATAGTTTCTATATATAGAGTGGCAAATCACTGTAATCATCATCAGTAAATATACACTATTATTCTCAGCTTATTTCATCTTTCAGCTTGTCATGGGAATGTTCAAATGCTTTCACTTCTTCATCTTCTTCTTGAGGTGTCGTGGGGTGATATTGGTATATGTTTTAAGTAGACGCTAGACGTTCACGAGTATCCGCAGATGTCTTAATGAGCTTCAAAGTGAGCAAAATGTGACATTTTTTTGTCAAAAATTGTTTGTGTGCATGATATTTCTATCATGATACTAAAACGTTGTTGCCACCTACTCCTCTTACGTTTTGTGGAATCAATGCACATTAAGACTGTGATTCTCTAGAAATGTAATCCAGTCTATGTATTTCCCTTTTATATATTTAAAAAAAAAAACAATTTTGTTAGAGACTTGTGTGCTACTTTTGTTTGAGTACAATTCGGAGAGGATATCAAGTTTGTCATTTTCTTAATATTATAGTGATTTTACTGTTGTGTGAGTTGAAAATTCCAATGTCAGTGATCCTTGAACCAGTTTACATGTAGTCTTTATCTTTTTGAAAGCTCTGCATTTCACTTTTTCTTTTGACATCAAAAATTCACTTTTTTTTTTCAAATCCATAACCTTTATTGCAGGATCAAAGACATGTATTTGTTGTTTACGATATACATCTGCATGTTCAATCGGTGCACTTATATATGGACTATTACAGTTTTGTCTTGTTGATTTGATTATTTTCTTTATATAGTGGTTGTTATTAATGATCAGGTATATATAGTCACAGAGGTTGAAGAAGACAAAGTAGTGGTTCGGAGAGATGAGTTAGTGGTGAAATCAAGTGATGGTCGAATGCGAGGTTTAGGGAATATCTTTCCTTACATATTTTTCGTGAACTTGATTATTTTTATCTTTTTTGCATGTATACTCAATTTCTATATATTTTGCAATCTATTGTATTGATTATGATTTCGGGCACTTAGTTTTATGTTTACTTTGTGCATGGAATACGATACATGTTCTCAATACTTTTATTTTTTATTGTCTAAGCAAGGGTATGAACGAAACAAATAAAAAATAATCAAATCATTGGCAGGGTTTTAAGATTACAATTGCCTCCGATGATATAGGGCTTGTTTGAAAATACTTTTGGCATAAAATTTTATTTATAAAATAGACTTTTGGAAAAATGTAATTTATAAAAGTGCTTGTGAAAAATATGAAGTGTTTGTAAAAAAAATTTTAAAAGTCCATTCAACAAAAGTGTAGGAAATGAAATTCAAAAGTTATAAATTATCACTTATTCAAAATGGACTTTTGAAAAAATTACTTTTTCAAAAGTCCATTTTAAGATAACCACCAAACATATTTTTCTTTTTTAAATGGACTTATTTGCAAAAAGTCCATTTCAAAATGGGTTTTCAAACAAGCACATAGTCTTGAGGAGGTTCTATTATTGAAAGTTAAAACCGCTTCCTGATTTATTTATTTGAGGCGGTTTGAACTGGGGGCTAAATTATTTTCGAGTTTTTGTGGCACGTCAATTAGAGGCGGTTCAAATTTCGCCTCTAATCGAGAAATTCAAGATTTATTCTTAACAAAATTATAAAGTTTTCAATTTTTTAAGAAAAAGTTATAAATCTGATTTTTTTTTTTTAAATAAAGATTTTCCCTCCAACTTGCCATATGAGATGCTCACTTCCCCATTTTGCCACGCTTCCGAATTGTGTCGAAGTATGATCACGGTTTCAAAACTGTCGGTTCCATATTTTTTTAAAGCATAAAATCGTAAAAGGAATCGATTTCATAACATTAACCACTTTCGATTTTTGAACTGTTGACCACGATTACGGTTACGATTTTAAGTTCGGTTCTAGTTCTAGCCCCAGACCTGCTTGCACGAGCCGAATCGGAAGCAAAAGTAGAGGATTTTAAGTTCGATTCTAATTCTATTTGGCAATGTCAAATTTTGTCCCATCAAAAGATTGATTCTAAAGATCTAAACATATTAGAAAAAACACTTATTTCGCAATGTCATTTTATAACATCAGTGAGTCAAAAAAAGACCGAACAACAACTTACTTAAAAAATACGCTCAACTCCCTCAAGATTTGGATATCTTAATGAACTAATGACAATCATGTGTTATATTCCTATTAATTTGACTACAAAAGGAGAATGATCAATACATTATGTCAAATTCTATATACTGTTCATCCACCGGAGTCTGAAAAATCCAATAATTTTTAGTTAATAGTGGCATCAATTATCTTTCAACTTCGACATTTAATGACTAAAATTATCTAAGATTTTCGGCCATTAGTGGCTGAAAAATAATCACTAATCTCACCAATCATTAGCTAAATTTTGTAGCATATTTGGGCTTATGTTGATTGAAAGTAGTCCTAAATTTCGGTCACTAATGACTAAAATTATTGGGTATTTAGTGTCCGGAATTTGCCTGAATTTTCAACAGACCAGGACCGAAAAAGTGGCGAATAGGTTTTTGAAATTTTGAGCTGAAACAAACAGTAGGGATGCGAAAATAATAAAATAATAGAAAAATAAAAGTACACATTTCTTTTCATGTCCTTTTCATCATTTATTATTTATTCTTTATTTTTATTTTTTTATTTTTTTTAATCTTTGAGAAATTAGTGTTGAAAATAATTTAAGCGAGGTTGAATAAAAAGTTTTGAAACAATTGAGAAATAGTATGGAAAATAAAAATGTCTATTTGTTTGTTTTAATGGTTGCGTGTAGTAATTTTTATATTTAATGTGTTGTTTAATATTTGAGATGAATAAGAGTGCGTAGTAATTTAATAAGGTTATTGACACTTTGGTAACACACACACACACACACATACATACATACATACATACATACATATAATGCAAAATCCTTCTAACCTATGTTTCTTTTTCGTATGCTTCGTTTGGCAAATAAAAAGTTTTGGTGCTTCGTTTGCTTATGTGTCATCCGAGCCTAATATTTACATAATTTAATACTTTTCTTTTTATTGTATCTTACCTAATTAATTCTTATATTAAATTAGATACTAATAATTAATAAACATTTATTAGATACCAGTAAAATGCGTCACGGGTTGAGAGTGTGACATTTTTTAATATCTCAAAGTATGTAACTAATAATCATTAACGAATTTATTCTAAACATTAATATATAAAATGATTTAATAATAATAATTAATAAAATAGATATTAGACATGGGTTAGAATGTGACGCCTATTGAGTTTTTGTAAGTATATGTAACTAGGATTATTAATAAATATAATTTAAACATCAAATACAAAATTATTTAATATTTATAAAAATTAATAAATAGATTAGACATCTACAAGACAAGAGTTGAGAATACATTATTTTAATTTTTTATTTTAGATTTAAAATTCAGTAACTATCACAAATATTTCTTATATTTACCTTTTGATAAGTACCATGTAATACACGGGTATTAAACAAGTATATATTAATGCAAAATCATCCTAATCTATGTGTTTGCTTCGTATGCTTCGCTTGGATAATAAAAATTCTTGGTGCTTCGGTTACTTATGTGTCATCCGAGCCTAATATATGTACTTAATCTTTTATTTTTTTTAAGTATCACTAGTGCAAAAAAGTCGATTAGAGGCGTTGCATAAGTGACGGTTCAAAGAAGAACCGCTGCAAAAAGTGCAAAGGTGACGCTTATTAGCAAAGAACCGTCGCTTATAAATATAAAAAAATTAAAAATTTTGGACGGGTGGCGGTTATTGAATAACAACCGCCACCAATAATAGTTAAAGAGGCGCTTGCTTTAGGAAGCGTCACCAAAGATCAAAAATTTAAGACAACTAATTAAAGGTCAAAAGAGAATTATTTTTCCCCCAGTATAATCCATGTTCAATAACAAAACCACATAATCTAAGAACAGAGGCCAAAGACAAATCATGATGAGAATTGAGAACCCAAAAAGTAAAGTTAAAATAATTATCTTAATTGCAAGAAAATACAAACAGTTATCTCCCCACCATAGAAGTAATTGCAAACAAACAAGAAATAACTAAAAAATAAAATTGTCAAACAATATGAATTTCCTAACATTTGTCTAGATATTTACCACTAAGTTGAAGACCATTATTCCTTCTCTCTTTCTTTATTCCTTTTCAAGAAACTGTGGAGAAACTTCGACGCTGGAAAAAAACAGAGAAAGGCAAAGAGAAAGATGAACAGCAATAAACTGAAAAGGAAAAAGTGGGGATTAACCAGAGGCCCTGAAATCATGAACAAAATTATGAAGAAAAATAAAATAAAAAATGAGATAGCACAGCACATAGGATATTATTTTAGGAATTTGGGATTTGACAATACACACTCACGCAGAGGACACTCCGGCGCGCTCGGAGGGTCCCCAGAACTCCACGCCCTCGTAATCGTCGGCTCCGGCTTGGACCGAGCCCATCGCGGCTCGCCATAGACTCGCCATGGACTAGTGAATTTGGCGAAGGAATCGATGAAACACAGAGAGAGGGGAAAGAGGGAGCTGTATCCAAGGGCTGTACCGTGGCGGCTCTTTACAAACTCTTTAGCACCGGATCGAGCTTCTCTTTGTCGGGGCTCGCCTATTTTCCAGATAATTTCAAGTAGGGCGCGAGATTGATCACCAGAATCTGCATAGCTGGGTCGTAGAGAGAGAAATATGTGTGTTCGTGGAATGTAAAATGAAAAGGTGGGTTTTGGATTTGGGGCTTCTATTTTTTATTTTATTTGAGTTATAAGTGGCGGTTGTAATTTTCAACCGCCTCTAATAGTTAACTTCGGGTGGCGTTTCTATGTCAAACCGGCACCAAAACCGGCCGAATATTGGTGACCTTGTATAAGCCGCGCTTTCTTTAATGAACCGCCACCCGATTTTTTTTTTT
>BMAC01000155.1:421821-448010 GCA_014905375.1 Phtheirospermum japonicum
GCCACCAAATATCGAAATTAGGTCAAGAACCGACACCAAAACTAGTACCCGGGCGGCGCTTCTTCGTCAGAAGCGTCACCAATAATACTGAAAAATAACATCGGTTTTTGAGGAACCGATGTCGTTGACATAGAGAACATTAACATCGGTTTGAATATAACCCATCTAGATTTCCAAATAATAATTAAATAAAATAGAATTAATTGTCCATTCTATTTTACCGGTCCTCATTCCAACCTATAAATACCAAACAATCGCAATTTATTCATATTTCATGAAAATTAAATTAATCAACATCAAATGTTAACAAAAAGCATTCAATATACTTAAAATATTTTAATTACAATTTTACAAGAAAAATAAAAAAAAATATTTTACATTACATTACAATATTTATTAGCATCAGGAAACTGTATTTTTACACATAATAATATATAATAAACGTATGTCACTTCTACTAGTTCTTTAATCAATGTGTTGATCCACATGCGGATCAAGCCTTTGCTGTTGTTTCAACAGTAACTAGTTTGGCTTCGAGAGTTTTCTCATATTCTTCGATGGATTTAAAGAGTTCTGAGAAGTTACCCTTTCCAAATCCTCCACAACCGCCTTTCTGGTAAACCTTTCCTTGTTCGTCTTTCAGCATGCACCCTATTCTCTGGATTATCTCTATGAATATCATTGGCCTGCACACAATAAACACTCCCACAATTATATCCTTATTTCTCATCGACCTGTAACTGCATTAACACTAATCAGGATTGTTATTATTACCACTATTTCAGTAACAGCTCAAACGTTTGGTGATTTGACTAACTAAATTAATTACTATCTACTCTAGCTACTCAAGTGGAGCTTTAACAACAAGCTACAAAAAAAAAAATTAAAAATTGAATACGTGACAAATAAAACGATAGGTGATGTAAATGAACATAATAATCCAAGTCTTTAGGAAAATATTTTCTGAAAAAGCAAAAAAGGAAAAGAAAAATACTCCACTCAACTGTATGTATCGTGCAGAGCATGGAACTTACTTTTATTATGTTACTTTATTGTGTGGTACGAATTAATGTGTCGCTCGCTTCATATGATTAATAAATAATCAAGGAACCAAAGAAATCCCCATTCATGAAATATTTTTCCACTAATTATTACCCTCGGTTCGATCTAAGAACCGCCACCCGGCGTCTCTTTTAAGCAACGGTTTGAACCGTCGCCCGGCTTTTTTTACTTTAAGCGTCGGTAGCTTAAGAGGCGGTTCAGAACCGCCTCCAAAGGCTGTTTTGAACCGCCTCTAATCGACTTTTTTCCACTAGTGTATCTTGCTTAACTTAAATTTTTTTTTTATAATATTTAGCCTAACTTAATAGTTTTCTTTTATTGTATTTTGTCTAATTCAATAATTTTCTTTTATACTCCTAATATAAAAATATAAATAAGTCATATATAATTAGTAGGAAAGAAAGTCTAAATTAATTATTTTAATTAAAAGACAAATTACATACGAAGTAATTTTAATTACAAAAAAAAAACTTATTTACGAAAATAATTAAATAAATTGTATTTATAATAAAAAATGAAATAATTTATTTTTGAAATTTTAATATTCTGTATAGGTAAATTATGATATATTTGCAATAGTTGGAGTATGTAACTAAATATTAGTAATGAATTCGATCTAAGTATAAAAAATTAAAATTATATAATAATAATAGTTAATTAATTAATATTTATTAGACAATGCGAGAAGGCTTGAGAGTATGACACCTTTTAAATTTTTCAACTATGCAACTATAATTATTAACAAAATTAATCTAAGCATAAAAATATAAAATGAGTTAATAATAATAATTAATTAATATAGATTAGAGACGGGTGGAAAATGTGACATCCTTTCAAATTTCTATTTTAAATTTAAAACTTTTTAATTTTCAAAAATATTCTTTATATTTATTTTTTTATAAATCTCGTGTAATACAAGAGTGTTAAACTAGTATATATATATATATATATTGGAAATGACTACGGTGCCTTCACGGTACCATGCCCCCCACCCCTCGTGCATTTACATCTGTCTATCTTTTAATATTTATAATTTAAAATTGATGCAATGATTATAAATAGGTGAGATACCACGAGCATGTAGCTCAAGTGATATCACTTACCTTTTATAAGGGTGTTGATAAGGGTTCGAACCCTAAACCTCTCAAGTTATTTGAGATTTATCTTCTACTTTCCAACCACTTGACCCAACTTATTAAAAAAAAAATTATAAATAGGTGAAAAATGGTGTCTTTACATCACTGTAGAACTACACATATATATTATACTAGTGGAAGAATATTAAAATATCAGGTGCGGACCCTCAGTTAATTATGTTGGACCGTGTCTAAAATGTTGTAGATTGGTTCAAGTGGGTTGGGCTCAAGTTTGTGGTGCATAATGGGTCATGCAAAATCAATCGCGTCTAAGACTAATATACTAAAATTAGAAATTTTCGTTTACGCTACAGGACTTTGTTACTTGTAATCAGAAACGCTGCAGTAAGATTTCCGTTATTGCTCCAAAAATTATATATACTTGTAGATTGCACGTATCAGTATCTTGACAAACCCATAAGAACATTTAACTTTTTTCCATAAGAACATTTATATTCACATCGGAAGAGTGGATGGTTGGAAACTTCTATTTTAAGAAGACAGATATCTATCTAGTATATAGGAAATTGACGACAATTGCCAGGGATTTGCCCACTGTCAAATATTGATTGGTTTATATATTTATTGTTTTGGGCTTTGGATTGGGTGGGGTTTTAATTCTTTTGGGATTGGGCTTTAGGAAACAATTGTTTTAATTATGTTTTGGAACATTGATTGGTTAGTACAGATATTTATAGATTACGTGGGTTGTTCCTTTTACACGTGGAAGGTTTTTTGTCGGGTTAAATTTTATTATTTCTTCCAAAAAGCCAATCGTATTCAACCCTTTCTGCTATTTTGTCTGCTACATAATCTTGCGAAATTGCCCAATCAAATTGTCTTCTTTATATACCGTTAGAATTACAAAAGTTGTACCATGTAAGCTTTCATCCGTTTCGCGATATTTTTTTTCGTTAATCAATTGTCTGCGTTTTTCGTCTCTGTCCAACCAGTCTCTAAGCTTCTGTATAAGTATCTCTCTCTTTTGCCGTCATCCCACGGTTGCTCTACTGCTGAAAGACGAGTTAGATCTATTAATGATGACTGCTTTGTAATTTTTTTTTTATTTTACTAATTTTTTAGTTTAATTTATTTTTCTTTTTGTTAAATTTGATATTGTCCAATGTATATATACATCAATAGGTTGTATTTTTAATTGATAAAGCAATTGATTCCTCGAGGGTTTTTTAAAGAGTTGCATAAGAAACCCTTAAAGTGTTAGATCTGCAAGTCCAGGTACAAGTCAGTTTAGTTTTTTTTATGGTCATTCTGTATTTGCATTTGAGTTTTGAAGCAATGTTTTTTTAAAAGTTTATTTTGAATTTAGATTTTTTTCACAATCTGAGGTTTTTGCTTTTCTCTTTGTCATCGTGATTTGATCCCGTCGGAGGAAAAAAGTTGTTTGTCAGAGCTAAGAGAAATTCTAAAAGTTCACAAACACTCAATTAAAATAGACATCACAATTTCTAAAGTGCAAGAGATTGTCTATATGATTAATTGGTAAAATTACACAAGAGACGTATGGCATAAGTTTCCTTGAAAAGAAGGATCTGTGAGGGCAAGCAGAAAAGAGAAAGAAGAGTAGAAAATTCACAACTTTGTTCAGGTAAACACACACAAGACAACACAAGCCACTAAAATCACATCATCACGCATAAATTTTAGCACACACTGACCCACGCACTCACTAGGTTGGTGCTGAAGTTGATTAAGTTTTGGGCATAAAAGATTATACAAAGCAATTTTTCTATGACTTACTGAAGCACGTTGATTTCGTATCCCTCTATTATATTTAACGCATATTGAAAGATTTCATCAAACTTTTTATGGAATCTGAGTTTCCTATTAATCTCTGGAAAAAAAAAGATAAAATAACAGAATTACATGGGGTGATGGTCGGCGGGAGCGGGGATAAAACAGAGGAAGTTTTATTCGAGGAAAAATCGCCATTTGCATCGTCTGATGAATCTCCAGAACAGGTTTGTTTGTTTTTTTTCGCATCAGTTTTTATATTTTGTGATAATTATCCAGCTATTGTTATATATATATATATATATATATATATATATATATATAATAATATAGGATTGGGTTCAAATGAGAACCCCGTCATTATATGTGAACCTAGGGACTAATCCTGGCCTTAGATCTAATATTGTACAGTGCAATTATATGTTCAGGTTCATTGTGCTTTTTTACACAGTACTGTAGTGCTAAAATCAGTCCAGTTTTTTTAATTTAATTATATATAATATATATATATATATATATATATATATATATATATATATATATATTTACGTTTTAAAACATGCAATATATGTAATCTTAAATGTGATTAATTTGATATATATTTCATTCAAAACGAATAAAATTTGAAAAAGTTATGGTTTGTTGAAAATTTGAGTTTCATTTCAAATTTTTGAATTTGCAGTTTATAGACGAAATTTGTGATACTTTTTGTATACAATCGTAGTGTTTTTTTTCTTAATCTATTGTGCTTTCTAAAGAACAATGTAGTGCTCTTTGTAAACGTTGATATATGTCCAAAATACCATTTTTAATTAATTAATGTATTTTTTTACATATATACCATGCTGACATGTCATGATCTCAACCATCAAGATTATCCAATCTAATGGTCAAGATGAGTCCCTAGGTTCACATATAATGACGGGTTCTCATTTGAACCCAACCCTATAATATATATATATATATATATATATATATATATTAGATGTGTTTTGGGTTTCATTTGGTCATGTGGTTAAATTCCCATTTTAGTTTCAATGAACAAAAGAAAATAAAAGAGAAAATTGTAATTTTAGTTCTCAAAATTTGAAATTCCTGGGTACTAAATTTGCAAGTTTTTTTAAAAAAAATATATTTATTAGATATATGATATTTTTCTAATAATAATATTAATTAGTTACTAAAATTGCAAATTTATCCCAAAAGAAACGAAAAATGATACAATGAGTTTTTTGTGCTTCTAAAAGTAGCAAGTTGAGTAGTAGTTCCTCATTTGTTTGTTTTGCAACAGGTTATTGTTCTGAGAGTGTTGCAAACAAACAAAGTTTACCCGCAGAAGACTAAAAGAGTAGTTGGTATTAGTAACCAACATAAAGGTAGGAATTTAATTTAATTGAGGGGAATGGGTAACTACTACAATTTGTTTGTAGTTACAATTTCTTTGTTTGCAACAGGTGGTGACTACCTTTATGTTGGTTACTAATACCAACTGCCGAAATTATACGAAAAAGGTAATTCGTGGATTAAATGCAAACCCTCGTGTACAAATAATTTTGGGATTTTGATATATAATTTTGAGATTTCAATTCAAGATTCTGGGCTTTCTCCGACGACGTCAGGCCTAGGATGTCTCTTAGGTGAATATTCCCTTTTTTTAATGGGTCCATGCTACTGCAATTTTGTAAACTTATGCATTCTCAATTTAGGAATCGGGAGTGTGCATAATTTTATTTTATTTTTTCTGTACTATTGGTTCAATTTCATATACGCATAAGCCGTTGAGCTTAATATTAGTAATTGATAATAACTACTATTTTTGTTCAAGGTATTTTCTTTTATTTCATGAGTTTTTGTGTTTCCGATTGTTATATTTACCATTCTAGCTGCTTATTTGTTGCATGGAGATGTGAGTTAGCTGCCAATTGAAGATTGTAGTGTCTTAATTAGGTCTTCTTCATGAGATTTAATATTTTTTCTTTATGAAATTTCCGATTTTACTTATTTATTTATTTTATGTGGAGATTTTTTTTTTCCTAATTACAGATGAGTCTGTTAATAGTTGAGATGTGGGATGTATATCTTAGCTTACATAAAAGGCTCTGTATTCTGAAAATGTTGAATAAGTATAGCGATGTCGGCGGCCGCTTTGAGATAGAAATGGGCTATGCTTTTGTGAATTGATTTGGAGAAGATGACTTCTAACTACAAGATTCATGCGTCCGTGATAAATACACAAATAAACGCGTATTCTAGAATTATTTTCAGTAGAAGGAGCCATTGCCGGTAAAATTCCTCTATTATATTGTGTTTATTCAATATCTGATTATCTTTTTGAAAATGATTTTTTATAAATTGCGAGATTCTTGAACCTAAGACTATTGTGCGTGTGCATTTCTATTTCAGTGAATTGATATGATTGATTTCAGATTTTTTGATTCGAAATCTGCTTGAAGATTGATCCGTCCGGACAAATACACAAATAGGCGCTAATTATGGAATTTTTTTCAATTGAGGAGCCATTATTCCTCTATTATATTGTGTTTTTTCAATATCCAATTATCTTTTCAAAAATGGTTTGATATAAATTGTGAAATATTCTTCCAAGATCATTGTGCACGTTCATACTATATTTATCAAATTGATGTGGGTTTCCTTTGAATTGTCCAATCATATCTTCAAGACAATTAACGTTCTGTATTAGGATCAACTCTTGATTGGGGGAAAGTATTTTAGTACCTATCTGTTTTGAAACAAATGTGTGAATGTATTGATTGCTGCTATTTGAATCTTGTTCTTAGATTTGTCATGTGAAGTTGTTGGATTTATGGTCTTCTGCGGGTAAATCTAAAACTGAGAGACAAAGTGGAAAAGAAAAATTGTGAAGATCTCACCTCTTCTAACTAAACCTGGATTTTGGGTACTTCCGTGGTAGAAGGAAATTAAAGTAAACCGAATCGTTGGTTAATGCAATGTAAGTTATGTTGCGTTCTAATCTTCCATCCTATATGCTTCCATTTGCCACCAGTGACCCGACTTCTAATCAAACCAGGGGTTAGTTCCAAAAAATTCATTCGATTGACACTGACATGACAAGCAGATTCGATCATGTTTCTCAAACCCTAGCATCTATTCAGTTGCAGTCATTTATGCACATGTTTGAGCCCACAACTTTGCAACAAACTATTGAATTAGGGCAGAGGCAGATGCATACCCTGGAGGCATTGGCAAAGAAGTTCAGGAATACAACTAAGCCTATTTCGGCTTTCAACCTGAGGAGAAATGAGATGAGTACTGTACCCAGGCCAACACAGACTGCTATTAAGCCACCATTCAAGCTTTTAACTGCATCTGAATTGGCAAATAGGAGGGAAAAGGGGCTTTGATATAATTGTGATGAACCATTTTCAAGTGGGCACAGGTGTAAGAACATTATTTCCTATATGATTATGACTGAGGAGAAGGAGCTGCACTACATGTATAATGAGATAAATGAGCAGGAAGGTGTTGATTCAATAGAGGAAATCCAGATGACACTGAATTCTATATCAGGGGAAGGAGGAGTCACTACTATGAGGCTTAATGGTTCTGTAAGGGGTGAGAAGTTGCATATACTTATTGATACAGGGATCACCCTAAGTTTTATACAGGAGTCTACTGCTAAGAAGCTGGGCTGCACTCTAGACAAGGTCAAACCTATCCTGGTTAAGGTTGCTAATGGGCAGAGGATGATCAGCTCTGATAGAGTTTCAGAGTTCAAATGGAAAATGCAGGCCACTCTTTTACCTTCTCACCTAGAGTTATGGCCACTGATGGGTGTGATTTGATATTGGGTGGTGATTGGCTGAAATCTTGTATACCTATTGAGTTTGATTATGACAAGATGACTTTCACTGTCACCTTTTGGGAAAGAGGGTAAAGATTCAGGAGTTATTCAGCATAGTAGCAGCCCCTTTGCATCACCAGTGCTCCTAGTCAAGAAGAAGGACAATACTTGGAGGATGTGTGTAGACTATAGGTACCTGAACAGCCTCACCATTAAACATGATTATCCTATTCCCATCATTGATGAATTGTTGGATGAGCTACAGGGGGCTGAATGTTTTTCAAAAATTGATTTGAGGTCAGGGTATTTCCAGATATTAATGAGTCCTGAAAATAGGTACCTTACGGCTTTCAACACTCATAATGGACGATATGAATTCCTAGTAATGCCTTTTGGATTGTGCAATGCACCTGCAAATTTCCAATCTTTGATGAACCAGGTTTTTTAACACATGTTAAGGAAAACAGTTTTGGTTTTCTTTGATGATATTCTGATTTACAGCAGAACAAAAGAGGACCACTATAAGGATGTGAGAGCAGTCCTATCCTTACTGAGGAAGCATTCACTCTATGCAAAGAGGAGCAAGTGTCACTTTGGGCAAGAACAAATTGAGTATTTGGGACACATCATATATAAGGAAGGAGTAACTACTGACCTTAGCAATATTTCTAGCATGGTGGACTAGCCAAGACCTACTAATGTCAAACAACTCAGGGGGTTCTTGGACTCACAGGTTATTATAGAAGGCTTGTGCAAGGGTATGGATTGCTGAGCAAACCACTTACCTGTTTACTCAAGAAAGGGGGATTCTTATGGTCAGAGGAGGCAGAACGGGCTTTCAATAATCTAAAAAAGAGTAATGAGTACAACCCCTGTATTGGCCCTCCCAGATTTTTCCAAACCCTTCATGTTTGAGACAAATGCAAGTGGCATTGGGCTGGGAGTTGTTCTCATGCAGGAGGGAAGGCCAATATCTTACATGAGCAAGGCTTTGTCCATGAGAAATCAAGGGTTATCCATATATGAGAAGGAATTCATGGAAGTGTTGATGGCCATTCAGAAGTGGAGGCACTACTTGCAGGGATATAAATTCATCATTAAGACAGTCAGCAAGCTCTAAAACATCTACTGGACCAGAGGATTATGAACCCTATGTAGCAAAAGTGGATAACTAAACTATTGGGGTTTAACTATGAGATTCAGTACAAAAAAAGAGCAGAAAACAAAGTGCCAGATGCTCTTTCCAGGAAGGAGCTCCCTGTTGCTCTCAGCTGTGGTATATCTACTATCACTCCCACTTGGGTACAATAGGTATCTGACAGCTACTCAGATGACCCATTCTTCACCAAGATTCTGGCAGCCAAATCTCTGGACCCACAGGCACATCCTGAGTTTGAACTGCAGGGGGAAATCATAAAGTATAAAGGGAGGAGAGGGGTAGGAAGGGACCCTACACTTAGGCACACTATCCTATCTGATATGCACAACACATCTTATGGTGGGCATTCTGGCATTATGGGCACTTATAAGAGGATTAGTAGGGTTTTCTACTGGCCACTCATGAAGAAAGAGGTATAGGACTAGGTTAAATAATGTGAGGTTTGTGTTAAGAGCAAAGGAGAAAATGGGCCCTACCCAGGCTTGCTACAACCACTTCCAATTCCCCATCAAGCCTGGACACATATCTCAATGGATTTTATTGAAGGGTTGCCTAAATCAGCAGGGAAGGATGTAATCCTAGTGGTGATAGATAGATTCACCAAGTATGACCATTTCATAGCCCTATCACACCCTTTCACAACCAATACAGTTGCTAAACTGTTTATGGACTTCATCTACAAGTTACATGGGCAGCCATTACACATTGTCACTTACAGAGATAAGGTATTCACTAGTACCTTTTGGAAGGAGCTTTTTAAGAAAATGGGAACTCAATTAAATTTTACATCAGCCTATCACCCTCAGTCT
This sequence comes from Phtheirospermum japonicum, assembly GCA_014905375.1. Classification (NCBI taxonomy): domain Eukaryota; kingdom Viridiplantae; phylum Streptophyta; class Magnoliopsida; order Lamiales; family Orobanchaceae; genus Phtheirospermum; species Phtheirospermum japonicum. The sequence continues at coordinate 431,563 of BMAC01000155.1, forward strand.
GATGGTCAAACTGAGAGATTAAACCAGTGCTTGGAGAACTATCTGAGGTGTATGGTGCAGAAAAACCCTAGGAGTTGGGCAAAATGGTTGACTTTGGCAGAATTTTGGTATAACACCAACCACTACACTAGCCTAAAGACTACCCCTTTTCAAGCTCTCTATGGTTACCAACCCCCTCCACATTTTTGGAGACACATATTATCACTCAGAACCAAGACACAGATGAGTTCATCCAACAAAGGCAACAATTAACTCAAGATCTCAAACATAACCTACTACAAGCACAGCAACGAATGAAATTCTCTGCAGATAAACAGAGGACAGAAAGACAATTTGAGGTAGGAGATTGGGTTTATTTAAAGCTACAACCTTTCAGGAAAAATTCAGTGTTGCTTAGGAAAGACCTCAAACTATCAGCAAATTACTACAGGCCTTACCAAATCATTGAGAGGGTAGAAGAGGTTGCCTACCGGTTACTGCTTCAAGATGGATCTCGGATCCATCCTGTTTTCCACGTGTCGCTCCTGAAGAAGAAGCTCAGTCCCACGCTGCAACCCTTACCTACTCAAGACCTTCCTATCAGGGATGATGACGGCGAGTTCCTAATAATACCAAATGAATCAATCGGCCAGAAAGTGGTGCGGAGAAAGAAAGAAATGGTGCAACAGTTTTGATTACCTAGTGCAATGGCGAAGTCGAGCAATCAACTTGGGAGGATGAGAAGTATTTGCGCAGATGTTTTCCCTAGTTCGATCCTTTGAGATAAGGATCTTAAGAGGGGAGGGGTATTATCATGAATCAGGGTTTGTATTTGGAGAATTTAGGGATTAGGGCATCGAGTAAAGGAGAGAAATTGAAAGAGGGATCGGGTTATGTGAAGGAGCAAGACGATGACGTTCCAATTGGGATCGTGTCGGTCAAATCCAGTGGCAAAATGAATCTGGATAGCATAAACGTTGGTGGACATGCTATTTTTAATTGAGTTGGGTGGCCCACTTGGTTATTAAATATTTTAGAAGCCCAATTACACTTTTAACCCATTTGTATTGCTGATTTAAGAAAGAGAATATTAATTTGTTACATTTCCGGTTTTTTGGGGATCAAGCAGCACATTCTAAATGGTCCCCTCCATGTGGTATTTATGTATGATGAGAGGAAAATGAAAGGAAACAAGTAATTCATGCTAATATCTTTCTCTCCAAGTCTCTATTCCTCTCCCTTTACAATTCCTCTTGTTGTTCTTAGTTACAAACCATAAAATTAATACAAAAATTACAGAAAATAAGAAAAAATATAACATATCACAGTATCATTTCCTTGTTTCAAGTTTGATATATCTCTCTGTAGCTAATAAATCAGAGGTCTATTACTTTTGTTGGGAATATTATTTTCACCAATATTATTCCTTATTTGTAGTTTGCCTTTCTTAGGACACAAAGTATTTTAGAACTCTAGATTTCTTTCTTAGTTGGAGTCAAGGAATTTATTTAATCTCCTAAATACTTATCTAACTTGTTTAACATGACTAGGAGTCTTGTTTTATAAAAGGGAGAAGACGCAAGAAAGAAAAGAGACATAGGACGGACGCATCTTTGAAGCAGAACACGTACGGCACACTTGGAGCTTTGATGAAATATTAGAAGGATCTCTACGTTGTGTAACCAACGGAGGAATTCTACTAAAGTAGAAGCGACGAGTATTTTATATATCAAGAGTTTGATACAATTTGTTTTATGTTTTTCATATATTACTTTTTATTATTTTGTATTGATCTTAAATGTTGATAAGTAATATATTTTCGGATTTGTACACCCAAGTTCGTAAGCACAATTGCTTACGAACTGAAATTAATTTATTGTGTTTTACTTATTTATTTCCGCTGCTGTTTCTGAGATTCAGTTGATGTTAGGTCTGGTGACATCTATCACGAAACCTAACATTATATCTGAAAACTGCATTTCTACAAAACTACAATTGGCACCAGAGCAGGATACTTAACCTTAAGTATTTTGATCCTTGTTTTGTAGATTTGACTTAATGGACGCTCAAGGTAATCCAAGACCACCAATCCTAAATGGAGAGAACTACTCTCTCTGGAAACAGAGGATGCGGTGGCATATCAAAAACATCGATGAACGAGCTTGGAGATCCATCCTTGTTGGATGGGAGAAACCTCGCGTTGCTGCTGATGGTGATGGTGACTCCGTATTCAAGAGAGAAGAAGACTGAACGGACAATGAAGTTGCCATTTCAAACTGGAACTCTAAGACCATTAATACCCTGTGCAGCTATGTCGATACAAACTACCACAAAGTGATCAAGAATTGTGAGTCTGCGAAAGAAGCTGTTTTTATAATTTTCGTGGTGTTTTTATAATTTTCCTTGGCGAGCATTCCAGGAAGTTTTGCTCCTTTCAAGCTGGTTCCCAAGCTCAACTTTGGCACTCTTGACGCAAATTAGCTTCTCAAGATTGCTCCACTAGGACCCTTTTTCACCCTCGTCATTTCCCTACCGAAAATCACGCACGTTTTCCAATTAATTAATTGAGCTTAACTAAACAAAAATTGTAAAACCCTAAAAATATGAAAATAGAAAGGAAAAAAAAAGTGAAGTTAAAAGAAATAAACAAAGAAAAGGGAAATTTCGAAAGTTAGGGAAAAGATTACAAGGTAACTCAAGGTGTTCCTTGTTTCTTCTCCCTCTCCTCTCTAAAAATATTTTTGTTTTTTTTTTTTTTTTATATTTGTTTTGTTCGTTTTCTTTTATAAGTCACGAGCTTAAGGAATTTAAGAAATTCAAAAGAAAGAAATGAAAAGAACGTGGGTTACCTCCCACGAAGCGATTGTTTTACGTCATTAGCTCGACGTACTCCCTTGTCGCAATTATGCAATGGATGAGACGGGAGGATCAATCAAAGCTACCACCTCCTCGTCGGGCGGTAAGAGGAAACCATGCCGATAGGGTTTAACTCGATGCCCATTCACTTGAAAATGATCTTGAGATGCGGGGTCAATCAACGTGACCGCTCCACTCGGATTAACAAACTCGATGGTGTAAGGACCCGTCCATTTCGACTTCAATTTTCCGGGATGGAGGGTTAAGCGGGAATTGTAGAGTAAAACGGGCATCCCAACTTGAAGCTTTTTCGGGATTATTCTCTTGTCGTGGATGCGTTTCGTCCTCTCCTTGTAGATTCGAGCATTCTCATATTGAACATCTCTAAGCTCGTCCAATTCTTCTAATTGCAACATCCTCTCAAGGCCGGCTTCCTTCAAGTCAAGATTAACAGCTTTTATCGCCCAAAATGCTCTATGTTCGATCTCCACGGGCAAGTGGCAAGATTTCCCAAATACTAAATAGTACGGGCTCGTGCCTAGAACCGTTTTATATGCCGTACGGAGGGCCCACAACGCATCACTCAACTTCCTCGACCGATCCTTCCGGCTCGGTTGCACCATTTTCTCCAAGACGCTCTTCACTTGCTTGTTGCTTGTTTCAACTTGCCCCGAGGTTTGGGGATGATATGGCGTCGCTATTTTGTGCTTGATCCCGTAGATCTTCATAAGTTTCTCGAAGAGCTTGTCACAAAAGTGACTTCCACCATCACTTATTATGACCTTTGGAAAGCCAAAGCGAGCACATATGTTCTCTTTCACGAACTTCACAACTACCTCGGCATTATTCTTTGTTGTAGGTATGGCCTCAACCCATTTTCGAAACGTAGTCCACTCCCACAAGGATGTATTCATGCCCATCGGAAGACTTAGGGAATGGCCCCATGAAGTCGATCCCCCACACTTCAAAAATCTCGACCGCCAAGTTTCCCACCAAAGGCATCTCGTTTCTCTTCGAAATGCTCCCCGTCCTTTGACATCTATCACAAGTTTGAACATGGACGTGAGCGTCATAATGGAGGGACGGCCAATAGAAGCCCGAACTTAGAATCTTGAGAGCCGTCTTCCTTCCTCCGAAGTGGCCTCCGGCTTGATGATCGTGACAAAAAGCTAATAGTTCTTGAATCTCCCCCTCGGGCACACATCTCCTGATCATTCCATCTTTTCCTACTTTATACATGAATGGATCGTCCCAATAAAAACTTTGGCACTTAGCTAGGAAACGTTTCTTTTCTTGCCAATCCATATCCGGCCGTAGCTCTCCATTTGCCAAGTAATTTGCATAATCGGCGTACCAAGGCGCTTGGCTCACTTTCATCAAGTTCTCGTGTGGCAAATTCTCGCCAATGGCCACCCCTTCTCCTCCCTCAGTGACCAACCTCGAAAGATGATCGGCTACCGCATTCTCACACCCCTTTCGATCACGGTTGATTTTTGAGTAATTCTTCTAAAATGAAAGTTCTACTCTATTTATACAAGGTTCAATTGGGTCAAAAATGGTCTAATTTGGCTTTAGGGGCTCCATAATCCCGAATTTTGACCCAAGGTTGACCATAGAAGACTCCTTTTAGCCACATGGCTAGGCAATTGGCTCGAAGGGTTCAAATGGCTCGGGGCGTGACCTTTGGCGTGAGATTTGGCCAACGCCAGGCGCCCTTGGAGAGTGTGGCGCCGGAATTGGCGTCTCCTGGCGTGCGCCAAATGGTCCTGGGAGGCGCTGGCTTGGGTTTTGGCGTCTCCTGGCGTGCGCCAAATGGTCTTCGGAGGCGCTGGCTTGGGTTTTGGCGTCTCCTGGCGTGCGCCAAATGGTCCTGGGAGGCGCTGGCTTGGGTTTTGGCGTCTCCTGGCGTGCACCAAATGGTCCTGGGAGCTTTGGCTTGGGTTTTGGCTTGCCTTGGCAATGCTTGGCGAGCATTCCAGATTATTTGCCACTTTTGAAGCTTGTTTTGGCACAACTTTTGGCAATTCTTGGCATGGCTTGGCTTCTACTTGGCTTGTATTTTGGCCCTCAATTTCTCCACCTTTAAAATTAGGAATTTTAAATATCAAAACCCCAAGAATTAAACCAAACCTCCAACTAATGGAACCATTTAACCCAATTAAACATAGAATTAACAAGTAACAAGAAAAACAACAAAACTAAAAAAAATGACTTAAAAAACCTAAATAACCGACGTAAAAACCATTAAAACCACAATAAAAATCTAATTAAAAATACGAGAAAAATACAACAATTACATGCAAAACAGAAGCATGGGATGCCCTTCAAAGGGTATGCGAAGGGACTGGAAGTGTGAAGAAATCTCGCCTGAGAATGCTCACCACAACGTTCGAGACCATGAGAATGGATGACAAAGAGTCGGTTGTGGAGTATGCCATGAGACTCTCTGACATACCAAGTGAAATTGGAAACCTTGGCGAGCCTATGTCCAGTGCACGCCTTGTTGGAAAACTTCTCAGATCCATTTCAAAGAAGTTCAGTATGAAAGTAGTTGCCATTGAGGAATCCAAAGATACTGACAAACTAGTCTATGATGATTTGGTCGGTGCACTCAAAACATATGAGATGGAGCATATAGACTTTCATTCGAATGAGAAGAATGTTGCTCTCACCTCTGATGTTAACTCAAAAGATAAAGATGAAGATACTAACTGGAGAGAGCTTTTTGACAAATTTGAAAGAACCACACTTGGAGAGGAAGAAGTATCACGCATTACTCAGAAATTCGACCGCTACTTGAGGAGAAAGAACAATATTGGAGGGAAAGTATCAAACTCCTTGATGGAGACACCACCTCAAAAGTCTTCTGGAAGAAAGTTGTCCAACTTTCAGCCCTCATCTTTAGAATCAAAGTCTGGAATTCTCCCAAGCCACTTAGTGAAATTCAATGCCATGAGTGCAAGGGTTGGGGTCACTACAAAAACGAATGTGCAAATACGTTAAGGAAGAAGAGTCTTATTTCAAAGGAGTTTGATGAAGACGGAAGCGACTCTGACTCACCTGAGTCAGTACCTGCACTTTTTGCTCATGTTTCCTGGGATGACGACTTTTGAGTTCACAACATCAATTCCAACACCCTGTGCCTTAATGCTGAGGTTGAAGATTATCGCGACGAATATAAAAAGTTGTGCATGGAGAATAATGAACTGTTTTCCAAATGGGAAAATCAGATTTTGAAAGTGAAAACCCTTACGATCAAAGTTTAAAAGCTTACTCATGAGACAGATGATCAAGTGAAGATCATTGCCCGGTTGGAGACCTCTCTTACAAGGAAAGATTCAGAATTGGAACGAGTAAGGGCTGAGCTAAAAAAGGTTCAAGATACTATTTCAAACCTCAACAAGGGAAAGGCGAAACTGGATGAAATTCTGGAAATGTCGTACCCAGAATCTTCAAGGCACGGAATTGGTTACAAACCGGAGCAACAATCACTTCAAGTCGGCCACAACCAAGAGTCTGTCAAGCGCCATAAGAAGAGAAGAAGGCAGTATGTTTGCCATCACTGTGGAGATCATGTCCACATTCGCCCCTTCTGCTGGAAGAGAACTGGGAAGAAAAGTCTTTTTCAGAGAATTAACCAGGATGTTGGGACTCGTGATGGGACTCAAGCTGTCAACACCAAAGGCAACACCTAGTTGAAACGAGTCTGGGTGAGAAAGGGGGACGTCAAGTGTAACATGGTTTATACTTCTCTAAAATCTCATGTTCTTGGAGCATGGTACTTTGATAGTGGATGCTCCAAACATATGACCGGATCAAAAGACTTTTTGTCGAAAATTATAAATTTTAAAGGAGGAAAGGTCAAATATGGTGGAGGCGCAAATGGACAGATTATTGGGTAAGGAACACTCCATGTTCCAGATATTGCCAAGCTGGAAAATGTGCCACTCGTTGAAGGACTGACTGCTAATTTGATAAGCATTAGTCAGTTGTGTGATGGCGGCTTTAGCGTTAAATTTACACAAGAGAAATGCGAGGTCCACGATGTAGAGAATGCGTGTATTCTCACTAGTCAGAGGAATCCTGACAATTGTTACCAAATAATTGGTGATGTGTTCTGCAGGTACAAGATGGTGGAAAGTTTGATCAAGGATAAAGCTGTTGTTGCAGTTGGTGACGGATCTGGTGACATGTCACCGAACCCAACACCGAATCAGGAAGAGACTGGCAACAATGAAACTGGCGAGCTGACTCCAGTTTCAACTCCTTCCCGGGCGAGTCCTGAATCTGATTCAGAATCATAGGATGAGGATCCTGAAACTCGAATTGATCTTTATCAAAGAGATATTCCCCCAAGAGTTCAAAGTATCATCCAACCGATCAATTTATTGGTGATCTTGATGAGAAGAGTACGAAGAAGAGACAAATAAGCTTCAAGGAAATGGTAAGATTCATCTGTTTATCCACTAACTGTTCTCTTTTTCGAGAGTCTTTGTTTCTTGCCAAAATAGAGCCCAAGCATGCAGAGGATGCTCTTGAAGCCGAATACATTGCAGCTGGAAGTACGTGTACGCAACTTCTTTGGATGAACCAGATAATTGAGGACTACGGTCTCCATAGCAGTATTTTGACCGTACCCTGTGATAATACGAGCGCAATTGACATCTCGAAAAATCCAGTTTAGCACTCTCGTATAAAACACATTGACATCAGGTATCACTTCATCCGAGACTTAGTTGAGAGAACGATAATAAGTCTTGAACATGTAGGGACGGACAGTCAGCGTGCTGACATATTCACAAAAGCATTAGATTTAGAGATCTTCTCTCGTTTGAGAAGAGATCTCGAAATGTGCATTGTCTAGTCCATGTTGGGTTTGATGTTATGACGCCCGAAGATGTCATCAGTCATAACATCTGTATAATTTACATGCATTTTTATTTTCTTTTTCATACATCATACGAATGCATTAAGTCTGATTTAAAGAGAAATAAGGTTATGTGTTGTAATAAAAGTGATGACAAAGTAAACTAACCTCTTCGTTTAGGTGATTGTGGAACTCTCCCGCAGAAACAGGTTTTCTCCCAGGTCCAAAAACAAAAGGTGTTAACAGCAATTGCTGAAGATGTAATAATACTCTTCAAATCTTAAAAAGATGAAGAAAATCTAGACTAAAGGTCTGATCTTTAAATTTCACCTTATTGAGCGATTTTGACATTGTCATTAACTTGGGTTAAGGGGTTTGTTTTCATTGACTTCACCTTATGCAATGTTGGGTCTAATGTCATTAGTCATGAAAAGCAACACTGATCAAAATCTCTAAAAATCTTTACGTGATTTTTTTTAAACCTTTCTAGGTCATACTTTTAGGCATAATTTAAGACATTCATATTTTGTGAATTTGCCAATATTGCTGAGTGTTCCGTTTCTCGTGTTTGCTTCTTATTCTGATGTCTCTTGATTTTGTTGAGGATGAGTTATTTGATTATTTCAGTGGTGTTGTGATCGAGTGTGCAGGACAGGTAATATGAGATTGATATGAATTTTGGATTTTTCACGTTGTACGCTTTTTATACGGCTTTGGTGATGGTTCAATTTGCCAGCTAAAATTCGATTTTTCTATGTTTATACGTGGATTGGATAGTGGAAATCATGGGCGGTTTAGTTTGAAATCGTGTGTCTTATTTAGATAAAGAGTTTCCTTTCTCTCAATTTTACTGCCTATGGCACTCGTTTTATTTTGTGGTTGTTTCCAATCTCTTGCAAAATGTCGAATTCACCATCACCAAGCAAAGATCCGGAAACAGACACTGCATCTGGATGAAAAGAAAAGTCCACCTAAAGTCCAAGACGAAAAGTTCTAAAGCTGCCCAGAAGTTTCATGATGGTTCTGGTGACATGTCACCTAAACCAACATCCCCTGTAGACAATCCTGGCTCCTCTCCGTGCTCTGATACTGACAATGTTCCATCTTCCAATGCACCGATGTCTGCAGCTGCCTCCGACCACTCTGCTAGCTCTGATGAGGCTCCGTCTCAAGCCGTCGAGATTGAAGATTTAGAACCAATATCCACGAGGTTCATGATGAGTGAAGCTGAAGAGCTGTTCTTGGGCTTCTAAAATCGAGGCATAATTGCTTAGCACCAAATCCCCGTTGATGTTTTCGTGAAGCGGAATCTGATTGCCTTCTTTATGCACCGTGGTGCCTCTTCGAGCTGGTGTCATGTCTGGTGATGGTTCTGGTGTTCCCAACATCAGTACCAACATGGTTCATTTTTTGCTCCGGTTGTCCGAGCCCATATTACTTTGTTTGATAACCAGGTTGCACAGTACCAGGCATTTCGGGACTCGTTTTTGAGGTCCTTTTGCTTTCAGAATAAAAAGGGGAAGAAGATGTAGAAATAGAAAGATGTAGAAGACGCGGCTGGTTAGTTTGGCAAAAGAGAGAGGACTCGTACTTCTAGTTTGATCTTATTAAGGGGGAGATTCAATTTAGGGGGGTTTTTAATTTAAGGGGAGTCTTTGAACATTTTGGTGCGTCTTGCTGGTTTTGTCCAGAAAGGCAAAAGGGGGAGATTTTTGGGTGATTTGCATCTTTTTGTACATATTTTCATTATCGTTTTTGTTTCACGTTGCGTGTTTTTCACTTGCTTTTTGTTGTTTTAGGAGTCGGGTTGGCCGTTTTTCGTATTTCTAGATTTTCTTAGTTTTTGTACGTTTTGTTATTAATTTTCGTAGTTTTTCACGTTTCCGTTTTTCTTGGACGTAGGACGTCCAAGCGGGGCCCACGCTTGTTTGGGATCATCGATACTCGACTCGGGATTGGACAGACAAAGCAAGGAAGCGCAACGGACAAGGTTCGATAAGCTGGCGGACGCGAAAAGAACGAGAAATCGAGCCGGGCGCTGGAATCCAGTCGACCAACTGAATATCCAGTCGATCGACTGACCCGCTAAAATCGACTGGATTCCAGCGAGTTTTGAAGTTTTTGACATGGCAGTCGATCGACTGCCTACTTGGCCGATCGACTGCCGTCGATCGTCTGGTGCCCCACAATCGACTGAATTACAGGGCTTCAAGCCGTTTTTGGCATCGCAGTCGATCGACTGCCGACAACACCGATCGACTGCAGTCGATCGACTGCTTTTTCTCAGTCGATCGACCGAAAAGTAGATTTTTGAAGATATTAAGCAATCAGACGTCATTTCAACGAACACAACTTGGCCTGATAGCTTTCTTCTCCAAGGAAGCTCCCCAACAGCTTTTTCTGCAGATTTTCACATTTTGCTCATTTTAATTCCTAGAAATTCTAGTAATTAGAAATTCTAGTAATTAGAGATAGATTATATCCACGCGAGTGCGTGGATATAATGAAATTGAGTTTTGGGGGACGATCACGGGGGGGCAAGGCACCCGGGATCAGTACTCGGCGTCGGCGATCGTCGACTTGGCGTTGCTTGGGGCGTACAAATTCTTCGCCCACGTCCTATTGGGCAAGCAAGAAAGCACCAACCTCACTCGTCACGAGGTATACGTGCTTTGGTGCTTATGCAATGGACATCCGGTCCCGTTTTTTCCGTTGATCCGAGCACAAATCGAAGGGATTCGGAGGACGAGGGGAGGGAGCGTCGCCCGACTCGGCATGGGGCCGATGATTACGGTTCTTGCCCGTTACTTCGGGTTTGAGGCCGAATCGGCGAACATGACGAGGATCAATCTTTTGGAATTGACGTTCAAGACGCCGAGAGCCCCAACGAACCCGGCGAGACGACAGCGCCATCGGGAGAATGAACGGGCCGAGGCCGGCGACGTCCCGAACACCGGTTCAGGCGCGCCTTTCGGGGAAGGCACGAGCCAAGAGGCAGTCCCGCAATACGGAGGTCCGAGCACCGGCTCGGTCCCGAGATGGGTTGGAACGATTTCCAACATGCCGTGTTTTCCCGGTTCGATCAAATGAACGTTCGTTTCGACCATCTCGACGAAGGGCAGGCAAGAACCGATCGAGCTCTCCGCAGCCTCCAGCGCCGGCTCTTTTTGGTCGAGACACGGATGCGTCGAGATGACGACGGCGGCGACGGTGGAAACCAAAACGAGGACGAGGAGGAGGAAGAAGAAGACGAGGCCGCAAACCTCCGTTCCCGACCTAGGAGACGTCGTTAAAATCTCCTAACTTATCCTTCGTTTTTATGTTTTATTTTATTTTGTATTTCGATTATGTTCGTTTATTTCTTATCTCGTCTATTGTAAAAAAAAAAAAAAAACCTTTTTAATTGCTTTTGTTTTTGTATATAGTTTCTTAATTATATATATATATAAATGAAATAAATTATTAAATAAACCCAAAACAAATTGAAAAATTCAAAATCAAAAATATTTGCGTTTTTGTACATAGTTCGTTTTTGTGCACGTTTTTCCACCTTGCCTAACCTTGTAGATATTTTGTTGCTTACCTCGATTCCCGACAACGAACTTGGCACGGCAACGACGACACGAGCCCGGAAATAGGGGCGTTTTCTTTACCCTACAACTTTTTACCGCTTTAATTAGCTTAATTACGCAATGAGGACATTGCTAGGTTTTAAGTGTGGGGTGGTTAGAATCGTCCTAGGTTTTTCATTTCGTCGTATGCTTGTTTGTTTTAGTTTGAGAAACGTGTATGATATTGTTGTTTGGACCCTTGGCGAAGTGACGCGGTTTTTGTGATTTGTTAAGATGTTTAGGTTGTCGTTCGAATTTAGTGGATTTAGGTGGTTTAACTTGTTGGGATTCCCGATCGGTTTTAGCTTCGTGCTATCCTTGTGCTCGTTTGGAACTAGTGCCTCGACTAGCCCTCGTCATTAAACACTCTCTATAGGTTTTTGTTGTAATTTGGAGTCATCAATTGCTCCACGTGCTCGATCGAAAAATTCGAAAGTTGCTAGTAGCAACGAATGATCGGAGTCTTTTGATAGCCTCGTATTTTCACATTATTATGCAAGTACCTCACGTCTACGGTACATAAAAAAAAAAAAAAGAAAAAGAAAAAGAAAAGAAAAGAAAAGAAAAATACGAAAAGAGATGAATAAACAAGGATACGTTATAAATCCTTGAAGTTATTGTATAGCACGTTTTTCGATTTGTTTCGATTTTTAGTATACTTTTGTAAAGAGAAGTGTTGATGATCTTGGTTAGTCGGGAGTCGATTAAAGGTTCGAGCGTGGATAGACCTTAGCCGGGGCAAGGACGGGGAAACCGACTTGTTGGATCGTTTAAGTCCTTTTAGGTTTCGGAAGTCGATCTAAATTACCTTAGCAAATCACAGTGTCGTCCTTTTAGCCGAAGCTAACAAACAACGTAGCGTACGACGTCTCGAACTATTTTTGTGCATTAGCCTAGGGTTGGTCGGGGGTAGTTTTGTAAATATACGTAGTTTTGCTTGAGGACAAGCAACCATTCTAAGTGTGGGGTGGTTGATTTGCATCTTTTTGTACATATTTTCATTATCGTTTTTGTTTCCACGTTGCGTGTTTTTCGCTTGCTTTTTGTTGTTTTAGGAGTCGGGTTGGCCGTTTTTCGTATTTCTAGATTTTCTTAGTTTTTGTACGTTTTGTTATTAATTTTCGTAGTTTTTCACGTTTCCGTTTTTCTTGGCCGTAGGACGTCCAAGCGGGGCCCACGCTTGTTTGGGATCGTTGATACTCGACTCGGGATTGGACAGACGAAGCAAGGAAGCGCAACGGACGAGGTTCGATAAGCTGGCGGACGCGAAAAGAACGAGAAATCGAGCCGGGCGCTGGAATCCAGTCGACCGACTGAATATCCAGTCGATCGACTGAACCGGCTGAAATCGACTGGATTCCAGCGAGTTTTGAAGTTTTTGACATGGCAGTCGATCGACTGCCTACTTGGCCGATCGACTGCCGTCGATCGACTGGTGCCCCAAGATCGACTGAATTACAGGGCTTTTGGCCATTTTGACACAGCAGTCGATCGACTGCCGACAAGACCGATCGACTGCAGTCGATCGACTGCTTTTTCTCAGTCGATCGACTGAAAAGTAGATTTTTGAAGATATTAAGCAATCAGACGTCATTTCAACGAACACAACTTGTGATAGCTTTCTTCTCCAAGGAAGCTCCCCAACAGCTTTTTCTGCAGATTTTCACATTTTGCTCATTTTAATTCCTAGAAATTCTAGTAATTAGAGATAGATTAGTTAAGTTTAGATTTAAGTTAGTTTATGTTCAAACTTTGTTTCAAACTATCTTTTGTGAAAATCCATCAACTTTTAAGCTTTCTCCTTCWAGMTTTTGTGTAATCAACATTTGGTAACTTCTTTCCTTTAATTTAGTTTCATTTCCATGTTATTTCTCTTTAATATTGTGTTGTGTTTTGGATCATAGTTTAGTATCTCTTGTGTTTTTCAAACTTTCAATATCATTTTCTAGCTTTCTAGCTTATAAACTTATGCTTTTAAGTTATTAAGTTACAATCAATTTCTAAGTTAGTAAAAGTTTACTAAGATCTTCATCTTTAAGCCCTTAATTTATACTAAGTTATTATGTTGACTTATTCAAATAAGTTGACTTTAATCTTCCCTCCATTTTACTAATTTCAAATAATTAAGTTTTAATAAGTTAATTAGTTTAAATAAATCGTTTTTAATATCAGCTTAAATTTCCTTTAAATGTTTTAATGTTTTTAAATCTTAATTTTCAATTTCAATCCTAGTTATAGAAACCGAGAAAATGATTATTGCCTTCTAGGTTTAAATTAGTCTAAGGAAAACCRACGATAAGAACGATAAAGAAAACCGAACGCCGATCACATCCATCCTCGAGAGACACGACTCGAGACAACTCTCCGCACCTACAGTCGACTCCGTACTATTGCGGAGACGATTTCTAGAGCGTCGAGAAATCTTCGATCAAAATTTTGGCGCCGTTRCCGGGGATRGATTAAGGCCAAAGGCATTCTTAATTATTCTTATTGTCGTCGTAGCTTTTTAGTTAGCAAACTGTTTTACATTCGATACGCGTAATCTTTTTGTCGCTTGTTGTGTGTGCAGGGTGGGTCCAACATCCCGTTCTCTCCGCTAKTATCACCAATAATSGAGAAGCGAACGATGRAAACCYTDYTCGAAAGCCCGATTCTGCCCGCCCACACTCTRAACGATCGAAAGACGCCTCCGCCGCTTGATTGATTCGGCCGAGAATGGCAAACTACCGAGTTAGTTTGCCATACGACGACCCTTACATCCAAATTCCCGAATATMCAAATCCATATACCGATCCCAAATATGACGACCCGTATGCTTCGATCGGGAAAGAGTGGATCTACTCTTCCGATCATTGTGAGCCAAACGCATTCCAGTCGATCGACTATATATTCAGTCGGTCGACTGGATTACAGGGACTTTCGTGCTTTTGGCAAGAGCAGTCGATCGACTGGTCATTCACTGATCGAACGTCAGTCGATCGACTGGAGCCCGATCGACTGAAACCGCGGAATCGACTGGATTACAGGGACTTTCGTACTTTCTAACAAAAGCAGTCGATCGACTGTCGGCAACCGATCGACTGTAGTCGATCGACAGAGTAATGTAGTCGATCGACTGATCGGCAGCGGGCCTATAAATAGCAGTCGATCGGCACCGTTTTTCTCCACCAAAAAAAAACCAACCAGAAATCTGAAAAAACTGAAAAAAGGGAGCAGAAAATATAAAAAAAAAATAGAAAAGAGAGAAAGCCAGAGAATCGTCTCTTAGTCGATTGACCGGGGCAAACTATGCGGGAATTCTCATTTTGTTACTTCCTCTCCAAATTCAAATTCTCCTTGGGATAGGCTCGATTCCTCGTTCAATTTCCGTTTCACTTTCGACCAAATTAATCGAGGTACTTCGCTTAAACGATCATTTGGGAACCAGGGAACTTGATTTTTGTTGTTGATTGTGTTTGTGGGTAGGAATTTTAGCCTTTCTAGTTTGATCCTCTCCTTTAAAAACTTCGCCCACAAAGTGCTCGACAAATTGCCCCAAAGAACTTCCAATTTTTATTTTCGTCGTTCTCCGTTCGTTTTGTTTTCGAAACCTCCCTACTACAAACTCGACTACCTTCATCCCCATTTTCACCATATACCATGGACGGTCACTCCGACGACGAACATGTGATCGGTTTTGGCTTTCAACAAGACCCCAATATCGCCGGAAATTACGGCGCCCCCTTCCCCATCTATTCTCCCGACGAGGGGGAAACTTTTCCAAAACCTTTCCCAGCGACATTTCGCTACCCCTCGTTTCATTGACAATTGAGCGTTTAGACGCGTGGGTGGCGAACGGGGATTATGACGGGTTCGGCACGCGTCTTCTAAGTTACATCGACGCGATGAATGGCCGGATGTTCGCGGCCCTCCGAGCACCGGCTTATCAGGAGCTAGTGCTCGAGTTTTTCACTTCGTATGAGGATACGCGTGACAGGGGTTTTGATGTACGTTTCGGGGGAGTTAAACGCCGTATCGACCAGGGGGTGATACAAACGGTGCTCGGGCTCGACTGCCAGGAGTCCTCGTTTACGCGAGTGCGTGGATATAATGAAATTGAGTTTTGGGGGACGATCACGGGGGGGCAAGGCACCCGGGATCGGTACTCGGCGTCGGCGATCGTCGACTTGGCGTTGCTTGGGGCGTACAAATTCTTCGCCCACGTCCTATTGGGCAAGCATGAAAGCACCAACCTCACTCGTCACGAGGTATACGTGCTTTGGTGCTTATGCAATGGACATTCGGTCCCGTTTTTTCCGTTGATCCGAGCACAAATCGAAGGGATTCGGAGGACGAGGGGAGGGAAGCGTCGCCCGACTCGGCATGGGGCCGATGATCACGGTTCTTGCCCGTTACTTCGGGTTTGAGGCCGAATCGGCGAACATGACGAGGATCAATCTTTTGGAATTGACGTTGTGGAAAAACGTGCACAAAAACGAACTATGTACAAAAACGCAAATATTTTTGATTTTTGAATTTTTCAATTTGTTTGGGTTTATTTAATAATTTATTTCATTTATATATATATATAATTAAGAAACTATATACAAAAACAAAAGCAATTAAAAAGTTTTTTTTTTTTTTTACAATAGACGAGATAAGAAATAAACGAACATAATCGAAATACAAAATAAAATAAAACATAAAAACAAAGGATAAGTTAGGAGATTTTAACGACGTCTCCTAGGTCGGGAACGGAGGTTTGCGGCCTCATCTTCTTCTTCCTCCTCCTCGTCCTCGTTTTGGTTTCCACCGTCGCCGCCGTCGTCATCTCGACGCATCCGTGTCTCGACCAAAAAGAGCCGGCGCTGGAGGCTGCGGAGAGCCTCGGTCGGTTCTTGCCTGCCCTTCGTCGAGATGGTCGAAACGAATGTTCATTTGATCGAACCGGGAAAACACGGCATGTTGGAAATCGTTCCAACCCATCTCGGGACCCGAGCCGGTGCTCGGACCTCCGTATTGCGGGACTGCCGCTTGGCTCGTGCCTTCCTTGAAAGGCGCGCCCGAACCGGTGTTCGGGACGTCGCCGGCCTCGCCCGTTCATTCTCCCGATGGCGCTGTCGTCTCGCCGGGTTCGTTGGGCTCTCGGCGTCTTG
>BMAC01000155.1:462728-481431 GCA_014905375.1 Phtheirospermum japonicum
AAAAAAAAAAAAAAAAAACGTATTAAAATAACAAAATCGGGTTGATTCACAATTCTCAAGAATACTACCGAAAGAGGAAACATATCCAAGTCACAACTCATAATAAATTGAACACTAAAAAGATATATAATGAATTGATTAAAATAAATTGAATTTACCTGGATCTTGGATATGACCCTCCCACAGAAAATTTCAATGAAGTTATAGGCAAAATCTCCAAATCCAAATCTTGCTCAATCGTAGGAAACTGGTTCAAAATCTTGAAATAAACCTCATAACTTGCTGCTGCTCCAATCAACCACAATTTTCCACTATAAACCTCAAGCAATCTACTCAAATTTTTCATCAAAATCCTCAAATTCTCAAAATTAACACTATCCCCACCAATTCCTTCAAATCACCAAAACTCACCACAACTTTAGCTTCAGTACAATTTCCCACTATTTTATCAACCTCGTCAAACTTCAATCTCAATGGCCCCTCATCAAAATCGTCATTCAAACATATATATATAATTATTTTTAATTATTTATGATTTATTACGAATTTAGAAAGAATCAAATTGGGATTAATGTGGGTCATTGGATCTCCAACGACCCTTTAATCCCAATAGTTGATTTCTAAAAAAAAAAGATTATATATGGTCGCGGGCATGTTTTGCCGGCGAGGCCCACCACTTGACTATGGCCCCACATATCAATGCAGCTGATCCCGTGGGTTGGAGCGTGCACGTGCAGGGACCCGGTTTGGCTTTTGCCCATCCGTTGAACTTGCTCTAAGGTATAACATACCGGTTCATTATTGAGATCATTACAAAGAGTACCCTTGAAGTAAAGTATAACTAAAATAATCCACTTAAAAGTACAAATATTTTCTTGAAGAGTAATTCTCATGTGAGACCACTTCAAACCTACTCATTATTTGACCTGTCAAAATCCATTCGAACTGTCCCAATATTACCACCCACTCAGATTAGTGGAAGGTTAAAAATGTTCTCACCGTAAGAAATTACTCTCGTTCAAGTATTTGTCTTTTTTGAAATTTATAATTATGAATTTTCTTACAAATATTCATCCTGATGGTGGACTTTCACAAAACAAGAATATAGGTCAGGTAGTTTTTATAATTTTGAAAGATAACTGGACTTTTTATAATTAGGCTAAACTTTTTAGGGTTAGCGTTGTAATTAACCCTTGAGTAATTTATTTCACAAGTGCATGAGATTTATGACAGATTTACTCTAGCCCCAAGTATTTTCACAATTTATTTTCGTATGGATGTACGTATTAATTATTATGCAAGTCTAAGTTTATATTTGGACTAGAAGTTTAAATATTGAATCTGGATCTCGAATATCGAATATTCATTTGCTCTTAAACTTAAATACTCAACCAACGATTATTAAACTTAATACATACTCTATATCTATCATATTTATCATATCTTTTCTCATTTCTCTCTCTTTAGTCACATCAATATAATGCCCCACACCCTCATTTTAAAATTTAAATAAATACAATATAATAACACAACATCATCTATTTTCCAAACATGATTTGACATTTACAGTAATATTTAAAGATTTAATCCTACAACATACAGAGACTCTTACTATTATATAATTCTCAATATCCTAAAATTTTAAATACAATGATTTAGAATTTCAATGAATTTTAGTTCAAACATACCCTAAAATTAGTTTAATATATAGCTCTGAGAAATCATACACTTCAAGAACTCAAATTTACTAACTAGCTGCAACTGAGAAAAAGGACAAAATATCAAATACACAGGAGTTAATCTCTTATAAGATTGTCTCACGATGATATGGACGTGATATTTTTATTTTTTTTGGTTCAAATATTAATCTAATATCCGCATTGCTTAAACATATACTCAATAATTTTTGACCCTAGGAAATGTTTTGTCACTCTAAAAAAAAGCCTACAGTTTAAGACAAAATTACTAATAAAATATTTTGTTACTATATTTTACAATTAAGGTCACAATAAAACATATTTCCCCCTTTATATTTTAAGAATCAATTATCAACCAATTCAAAAATAGTGTTGTAATTTATCGACATAAATACTTTGGTATTTTAGGGGGGATATTTTAAGAGTTTCACGTGCAATCGTAATTAAAGTTTTCTTATTATAAATAGCCCATTGATGTAACTCATGTAACCCTATTAGAAAATAATAATACAAAAATCCTCTATTGGCAGCCCACATGTAGTCAAAATCTCTCTTAGGTTAAGTGAGTAAACAATTTTTGTGTCATGATTTATTTTTCAATCATTCTTCTTTCATTGCCTAAATTCTGAATATGTATAACCAAAAGCATTAGCTATTAGTGGTAAATATGTATTGTCAATCATTTGACCGACAATAATTTTACTTACTGGTAACACATATTTTACATACATATTTAGACTTATTAAATTAGGTTTCCCACTATTATTTGTACGCTTTTAACGTCTTTTTACTATAATTCCTATTACTTGGACATTTTTACGTGATTGGTTATTTTATATTGTTTTTTTAAGACTTTGAAGACATTTTGTTGGACTGAGCTTAAATATGAAAAAATGGAGTGAAGAAAATAAAGAGAAGAGTCCATTAGACCAAGATTAGAGCAAGTCCACGAAGTCAAAGATTCAACGGAGCTCAGAAGACCCGTATCGACCCCATTAACGATTGATAGTCGGTTCACTATTATGTCCCAATTTTACGATGACCATTAACGGTCGATAACCGGTTAGATAATGGTGCAGAAACATAGACGACATTATAAAATTGGGTTTTAAAGGCTGGGATTTCTTGTTAGACTACAGATAGAGGGTCAAGAAGCTGACCAAATACATCTTTCATCTTGGGAACCATCATATGCCACCAAGAAAATACTCCAAAAGTGTGAGATAGAGAGATCAAAAGAGGTTCAGAGGAGGAACATGAAGAACAGAGGATCCACAAACATCCATATGGTTTTCTCTTTCTTATTTTTATATATGTAGAATATATGTTCGATGAAATGCCTATATGAATGTTTAATCATGTCTAGCTAATTTCATAGTATTCTGGGGTTTAATAAACGATGAACGAATAATGTTTTGAACTTTTCTTTCCATCAAGCATTTTCTCCTTTCAATATTTTTTATTCTAGATTTACATATACGCATAATTGCTTGGCAAACATTTATACTTATTAGTTTTAACAATTCATAAATTGAGAGAGACGGTTTTTTTTAATAAAACTATGAATTTAAAACACTCTAGTCAATAAGATCGATGTATTTGAGATTAGAGTTGATATTGTTTAAATTTTTTGAACTTTTTCGAGTTCTAATTGCGATTGATAACACGTCTCACATTTAGAACTCATGGTTTAATCACTTCGAGAGAATGGTTAACTATATTTGTGATTAAATATATTGAATTGATTCGAATAATATTTGGTTGATCGAAAATACTTTACATTTGAGTACGATCCCTTTACTATTTTTGTGTCAGTAATTCATATTGCATATTCGATTGACAACCATTTGTGCTTCTAAGGTTATGATCAATTGACAATATTTTATAAATAATAGCTTTGATAAATCATAATTTGAGATATGAGATTTATCAGTTAGGCTCATGAGACACTCTAATCAACAAAACCGATAGGTTTGGGAATAGTAGTGAAGTCATAAATTTCTTTAAAACTTTTTGGAGTTCTAAACGTGATCTTGATAATGCGTCTTACATTTAGAATCCATGGTTTAGTCACTTTGAGAGAATGATAACTATATGATGATTGATTTATAGTGATCCTAAACCTCGTAATTCCTCAATCTCATTTGAATACCACTCTTCTTACTTTCATGCTTTTGTTCTTGATATATTAGTTATTTAGTTTATTTTATATTCGTTGTTTGTAAAGAAAAAACCAAAATCACCTTTTACACCCATTTAAATAAAAATAATTTATTAATAACATTACTTGTCAACATTTGAGATTTGGTACCTGTGGAAATCAACTTTACTCGTCACTTACTAAATCTACATCGTGTACTTCAAATTCGATAGAGTATAAAACACGAAAAGATTTTTATAACTCGAACCAATCCCTAGTAAAATAGGGAAGAATCGAGTGTTTGGCGCATTTTCCGGGGACGAATTGATTAGAAATTGAGAATAATGTAATCAATAAATTAGTTTTAATTTAAACATTGGTTACACTTTGTTATTAGCTAGAGATTGGATTTATTAAATCTCAGGTTGTAAGTCAAGCTCTCGAAGGAAGAAACCGTCTAGTTAAAGACGTTAAATTAAGCGCTAGTTGTGAGGAAGTCCAACAATATTAAAAAATAGTGTCGAGACACACCCCGAACAAATACGGAGGCAATCCTCCGAAAATCAATGAGGAGGCAATCCCTCCGAACTGGAGCCGACATCGAGTCACTCTTCGCCCGACTCGTCGTAGACTTGGTGAGTCATGACCAACGTAAAACTACGTTCTTTCCTTATTTATAATAGCAATTACGCTTGGGGAAAAAAGTGTGGTTTACAATGGTCATGTATTATCACTTTTCATTATATATAAGATTGCATTAATTGTTATTTTATTTTATTTTTCTTATTTATTAATATATATGCACGTTTAATTGCTTTATTAGAAATAAAATGAGATTTTTTTTGATAATTTGGTCCATAAAAATATTTGATTCATTTTATGGAATGTGCATTTGTATGAACTTTTTGTGAAATATTTGATGATATGCTAAGAATGAGTTGATTTTAAGAAATTATTTACACTCCACCAAAATGCATTCTTGAATGTTATTACTACACCTTGATTGAAAAATATTGGCTTATTATTTTGAAAAATGATATGCCTTGTGAGAAACCTTGTGTGATTATCTATTGTGTATGAAACCTTTTAGCAGTGTTCTAAAAATCGCTAGGCGGCAGGTCAGCGCCTAGCGCCTAGGACGCCTAGGCGGGGCCTAGGCGAGGCCTAAAATTTGTGAATAATTACCCTGATTTACAACATTACATCCAACCATTTAATAGTTCAACATACTACCTGCTACACAATAAAGTTTATGATAATTCAAAACTAAAAGTTATAATCACAAGTTACAATTCACAAGTTTAAAGCTATTGTTCGATTCAAAGTTCAAAATAATATAGATCCATAAATTCATTAGTCAAATAAAAATACCATAACATATATTACAAAATCAAAATAATCAAAAAATAGGGCCCAAAACGACGTCGTTTCAGGCCATTAAAAAAAATGGGCCTGGTGCCTAGGCGCTGGCTTGGGCGTCGAGGGCGCCTGGGGCGCCCGACGATTTCTTTGGCAGATTTTTGAAAATCATAGGCGGATTGGTGGCGCCTAGGGCAATTTTTAGAACAGAGCCTTTTAGAACTTGCTATGGTATCTATCTTAGTGTATGAAAGACTTGAAATTGACTTAATCAAAATTTTGAAACACTTTCTGGCCATATCCATATATAATAACTACAAAGTATGATTATCCCTATTCAGACCCATTGAGCCTTTTTTTCCATTCTTCATTAACCACGAGATTATCATATTCTCTCGAGAAATCTTATGATTTTTTTTTTTATTTTTGTGAGTTGAGAGTTGAAAATCATTTGTGGTTGAGTAGATTGGATTAATTCTTGGGGTGCATGGACTTATCTTTTATTTTTGTAATTTTATTCAACATAAAGTTTCAAAAAAAAGAAAAAAAAAGAAAAAGAAAAAAGAGAACTTTGACAATAGGATTTTAAACTCGCATAAAGGCTAATCTTTTAGTTAGTGAATAAGAAGTAATTTCAAAAGTCTCAAATAAATACAATAAGTTAGTGGTTTTTTGATTGGTCGAAAGCCGATGTCAAGGTTAATAAAAAAAAAAAAGGTTTGGTTGAGAGCCTATTTTATAAAGGCTTAATTTTACAAAAATTTTGGGTTCTCGGGTTATGGTGAAGTATAAAAAGTTTGAAGTATTAGTTGATAGGATAATTCTTTCCTCATGGCCTTCCGCACCTGAGAATGGCAATCCTATACATTTGTTCGTATATATAGTTACTTATCCAAATACTTCATACCATATCAAAGAGCTTACATTACAACCTAAATAAAATTCTATTATGATTCTTGTCTTTCACACACACATCTTATGGGGAGATAGACGATTTGCAAGCTTATGATAGAGTTAATGCTTTGACATGATTTGAGTGTATACACATCCTATCTTATACACTTGTGTGATTGAGCGAAATACTTTTCTATGTGAGTATCATTAATCGGAATAGAAAGATTAAAGGTAAAAAAAGGTGTAGCGGTTGGTTTCTTGATTTTGCGTTTATACTTTGAAAAATGATATCTATGAAGCAAATACACCGTCATCAGTTTTGTGAATCGAACTTTTTTGCTTTAAAATAAAAAGCTCGTCCGCAAGAGAACATAGCTATTGTAGGCGATAAGCTGACTCGAGTCGAATCACAAGGAAGACTAATCAGAAATATTTCGGTGTTCGATTTTACGTACATAGAAACGAAAATAAAAACTAAACTAAACACTATTTTGAATCGAACTTTTTCACTTTAAAATAAAAAGCTCATCCGCAAGAGAACGGAGCTATTGTAGGCGATACGCTGACTCGAGTCGAATCACAAGGAAGACTAATCGGAAACTATTTCGGTGTTCAATTTTACGTACATAGAAATGAAAATAAAAACTAAACTAAACACTCGATCAAATTGAGTTTGAGGTGTTCTAACATCTACGAGCAATGAAATTGAAAGTCTTTAAAACGATTAATAAAAGTGAGGGTCTAGTGCGCTGGAATCATCTCCACGATCGGGGTTGTCGATCCCGATGGTTCTAAACGACCCTAAGCACACTAGAACGATAAATTTTGCCAACAAGCATAAATATAATCAAAAGCATAATTTCACCAATTAGAAGCATGAACATGATCATTTCAACACAAGCATGAAACATAAACATAAATTAACTACGAGAAAACCGATAAAAGGATTATACTGAATTATGCTATTAAAGTTCAATATCAAAGTAAAACGAAAGATACACTATAAAAACTATTAAATAAAGTGCAGAAAAACCTATGATCTAGAAAAGTATCAGCAATCCAACGATCTTCAATGACGAGAAACAATCTTGTACGTCGGACGGCATAGAAACAATGAAATGACGAACTATTAAATCTAATCTTGCGTGAATCGAAAGGTGGCATGAACCGAGGGCTCTCTACATTATTCTGGACCTTTCCCCCTCGTCCCAGCACTCTCAAAATGAAGAAACCACCGGCTTTTTATGGAATTTCGAAAATAACCGCTCAAACTGCCGGAGCGCCGACGGTTCGTCGATAGATGCGGGCCAGGCTGCACGCGTCGACATGCAGTGTGTCGATCGACGGAGCTAGGATCGACGCTTCAGAAGCTTTGCGTCGACCAAGCGTCGATGGTGCGTTGATAAACGCGGGCCAGGTTGCACGCGTCGACAGGCAGTGCGTCGATCGACGGAGCTATGATGGACGCTTCAGAAGCTTTGCGTCGACCAAGCATCGACGGTGCGTCGATCGACGCGGGCGCAGGTTGCGGGCGACGGCAGGACTCGGATACTGGGTAACCCAGTGTCAGACTGGTACCCAGTATCAACACAGTACATTGCTCGTCCAATCTTCGTCGTCTTGAGCTTTAACACTAAAATAAAGCAAAATTAGATTATTTCATATAAAATAAAGTAAAAACACATTAAACACCAAACGAGACGAAAAATATCAAAAGGAAGAAAAACGATAAAAAGATAAACCTAAACACCCTAAAAGCACACAACATACGATGCACAAGCACACGAAAATCACATACAAATATGTACAAATCAATTCTCCCACACTTAGCTTTTTGTCCTACAGGAAAATCTAATCTAGACGTAGACAAGAGAAAGCTAATTACCCGATGATCTAATCACTAATGCAGTTATATGATTCAAGAAGTTAATGCATTAGATCGACTAAAAACTCAACTAAAAGGACAACACGATAACGTTGAGATAAGAGATTTAGACTAGCTTCCGAACACCTAAAAGTAACGAGTTGACCTCCATGTACGTCACCCATCCATGCCTCGACCAAAGTCTATCCCTGCTCAAACCGCCAAGTCGTCACCTGACTAGCCCAGTCATCAATACACCTCTTTAATAATACAATCTAAAAAATAAAAATGAAAATAAGAACTCACTTGTACAAGGTTTTCTCATCTTGTACTTATTCTTTCTTTTTCTTTTTTTTCTTTTTCTTTCATTTTTTTATATATTTTTTTATGAGTACCTAAAGAGATAAGGTACAACAAAACGAATATAATTTACATCAATCAACAGCGAGAGTTCATTGACTCCAATCTTACGTTGCTAAGTGCAACTGATAACATTTTTCAATAACGCACGTGGAGTTTTAACGTCTCCAAAATAAAAAGAAAAATTACATAAAATCCTATAGAGGGTATCGAAAAATGGGGCTAGTAGAGAGTATTCGACTCTTAAGAATGAAACATGAATAGAACAAGGGACAAGACACTTCATAGATTATTTACACTTCATTCCCCACAATTACAGTATTGTTCGAACGGAAGTCTAAATATCCTAACCAAAGCATCTAACCACGTCACTTCGTCAAGGTTCCAGTCAATATCAATACACACAACTCAAATCAGCCACAAGCAAGCATACAAAAATTTACTAACCAAACCAAGGACAAACTCCCCCACACTTAAACCATACAATGTCCACATTGTATAAAATGACATAATAAGCAAGGTATGGTAAAAGGAAGAGAAAGAGAGATACGTCCCTGAAATCGTGCTTGTGATAATGAGTCGAGCATCCATGACCATCCAACGGGCTTTAAAGTCGAGGGGAACCTAAAACAAGAAGAAAAAAACACACAAAAATATATAATTATAAAGGAGCTTGGGTTGCCTCCCAAGAAGCGCTTGATTAACGTCTTTAGCTTGACGGCGTCCACGGTCGATGTCATCCCGGGTCTAAAAATAGATGACGATCGTGCCACGCCTTGGTATTCTCCAAGAGCAAGAATTGGCGATGATAATCACCAAGGCGGGCATAAAACTCACGTCCCGAGATGCAAGAGGTCGGAACCGCGAGTAATCAATCACCTCGAATATATCAAATGGCAATTGTAGCATGGGGTGATCGGGCACCTTCTCGACTATCTCGTCTACCACCTCAACATCAAATTTTAATAAATCTTCGGGTGGCCCAAAATGCGGCTCAATAGTCTCACTCTCCTCCAACACTAGCACCATAACTCCACCTTTTTCACCAAGAACAAGAAGGCTCAAATTTCCAACATCCTCCGGGCACTTCAACGGCTACACCCCCACACTTGTATCCATGATGTCATCAAGAATCGCAAGGGGGCGATCTCAACCAACTCCTCGATCTCGGCCGCTTTACAAACCTCTTCCGAACAAACACCCACGGTAGGCTCTACCACATCAAATAATGTCACCTCGTCAAAATGAGGTCGATTTACCTCAACTCGAGTTTCATGATCAGTAATACACGAATGAGACAAAGGATAACAATCGTAGCTTGGGGTATAAGAATATGATTCGCAAGGAGCACACGGATCATTATATCTCGAATCGTGATATGTGGTTTTGGGAAAAAACTGCTCGAAACTCGAAACATAAGAGTTTGATGTAAGAAGAGGAAACGGTTCATAGCTCGAAGAATCAGAATTGGGTAGAGCACACGAATCATATCCTGTGGAAAAAGGTTCCAAACCCGGATTATAAATTTTTTTGTTAAAGGTCGGGCAATAGAAACTTTGTGATGGGGTGTGATTGAAGTGATTACTTGAAGCATATGGATCATTAAAGCTCGAATTGTGAGAAGCTGAAAGTGGGACCCATTCAGACAAGTAGAACGACCCCATGAACTGATCCACTACTTCATCCCACATTTTCAAGGAATCAGGCTCTAAATTTGCCAACCATTCACTCGCTCGATCCTTTAACGTGAACATAAAAAACCGCATCATCACTTGATCCCATGTAAGTCCAAAAAGAGGGAATGTGCCGGTTATAGCTTCGTACTCTCGGATGAAATGGAGCGGGTCTTCGATCAGAAATCCATGAAAAATCGGGAGTTGCTCGAGGTAAAACTCGTCTAGATCGTACTCCCACATTACAAGACTCAAAGGAATTGCCGGTCGAAACCCACGCCGATTGGACGTTGGGCAAAACATATCTTCATCAAAAGGTGGAGTGCTTAAGTCATCATATGGCGATCTCACTAGATAATCCGCCATCTTCAATCTCAAATCTCGATCGTCAAAGATTTGGCTACAAGTACAATACTCAACAAACGAGATTAAGCATACCAGAAAGAACAAAAAGAAACAAAAAAAAAATCACAATCGAACACAAACACAAACAAAAGTAAATAAAAGCAAACACCAAAAATCGTAGCCTTTAGCCTTCCCCGGCAACGGCACCAAATTTTGAATCGAACTTTTTCACTATAAAATAAAAAGCTCATCCACAAGAGAACGGATCTATTGTAGGCGATAAGCTGACTCGAGTCGAATCACAAGGAAGACTAATCGGAAACTATTTCGGTGTTTGATTTTACGTACATAGAAACGAAAATAAAAACTAAACTAAACACTATTTTGAATCAAACTTTTTCGCTTTAAAATAAAAAGCTCATCCGCAAGAGAACTGAGCTATTGTAGGCGATAAGCTGACGCGAGTCGAATCACACAGAAGACTAATCGGAAACTATTTCGGTGTTCGATTTTACGTACATAGAAACAAAAATAAAAACTAAAATAAACACTCGATCAAATTGAGTTTGAGGTGTTCTAACATCTACGAGCAATGAAATTGAAAGTCTTTAAAACGATTAATAAAAGTGAGGGTCTAGTGCGCCGGAATCGTCTCCACGATCGGGGTTGTCGATCCCGATGGTTCTAAACGACCCTAAGCACACTAGAACGATAAATTTTGCCAACAAGCATAAACATAATCAAAAGCATAATTTCAGAAATTAAAAGCATGAACATGATCATTTCAACACAAGCATGAAACATAAACATAAATTAACTACGAGAAACCGGTAAAAGGATTATACTAAATTACGCTATTAAAGTTCAACATCAAAGTAAAACGAAAGCTACACTATAAAAACTATTAAATAAAGTGCAGAAAAACCTATGATCTAGAAAAGCATCAGCAATCCAACGATCTTCAATGACGAGAAACAATCTTGAACGTCGGACGGCATAGAAACAACGAAATGACGAACTATTAAATCTAATCTTGTGTGAATCGAAAGGTGGCATGAACCGAGGGTTCTCTACATTATTCTGGACCTTTCCCCTTCGTCCCAGCACTCTCAAAATGAAGAAACCACCGGCTTTTTATAGAATTTCAAAAATAACTGCTCAAACTGCCGGAGCATCGACGGTGCGTCGATAGACGCGGGTCAGGCTGCACGCGTCGACAGGCAGTGCGTCGATCGACAGGAAGTGCATAAACAAAGGTTCTAGTGTATAAAATCATCTACACGATGGGGGTTGTCAATCCCGATGATTCTAAATGACCCTAGGCACTAGAACGATAAATTTAGCCAACAATCATCATCATGATCAAAACATAATTTCAACATAAAGTATGAACATAATTAAACGGTAAAAGGAATACGAACTAAATTAATATAATCATTCAAAGATAATAAACATACAAAGATAACAAAGCCAAATACAAAAAGAAAATAACAAAGTTCAGAAAAACTTATAATATAATGGAAACATCAGCGTTCGAACGAGTCTTCATCGACGAGGAATGACTTGAATGACGAACGTAAGCGAAATAACAAAAATACGAACTATTAAACTCTAATTTTGCTTGAATCGGAAGGGTGGCATGAACCGAGGGTTCTCTACATTGTTCTGGACCTTTCCCCCTCGTTTCAGCACTCTCAAAATGAAAAAACCACCGACTTTTTATAGAATTTCGAAAATTACCGCTCAAACTGCTGGAGCGTCGATGGTGCGTCGATAGACGCGGGCCAGGCTGCACGCGTCGACAGGCAGTGCGTCGATCGACGGAGCTAGGATCGATGCTTCAGAAGCTTTGCGTCGACCAAGCGTCGATGGTGCGTCGATCGATGTGGGCGCAGGTTGCGGGCGTCGGCAGCTAGTGTCGGCAAGACTCGGACACTGGGTAACCCAGTGTTAGACTGGTACCCAGTGTCAGCACAGTACATTGCTCGTCCAATCTTCGTCGTCTCGAGCTATAACACTAAAATAAAGCTAAATTAGATTATTTCGTATAAAATAAAGTAAAAACACACTAAACACCAAACGAGACGAAAAACATTAAAAGGAAGAAAAACGATAAAAAGATAAACCTAAACACCCTAAAAGCACACAACATACGATGCACAAGCACACAAAAATCACATACAAATATGTACAAATCATTTTGTCATGTCCATACTTTTATTTATTTCTTATCTTTTGTTTCTTCGAGAACGAATAAACCTTTAAGATTTGGGGAATTTGACAAGACATATTTTTCGTACATATTGACACTTATTAAATTAGGTTTCAACTACTATTTGTACATTTTAACGTCCTTTTACTTTAATTCCTATTATTTGGACGTTTTACATGCTGGGTTGTTTTATTTTATATTTATAAAAATTTGGAGCCATTTTGATTGTATTGAGCTTAAAGATGAAGAAATGGACTGAAGAAAGTAAAGAGAAGAGTCTATTGAGTCAATAATGGAGTAAGCACATGAAGTCAAAGAGTCAACGAACCTAGAATACCCCGATCGCCCCATTAGCGGTTAATAGTTGGGTCGTTACTGTGTCCTGATTTCACGACGACCACTAGCGATCACATTGGCGGTGAATACTTGGACCGCTACTACATCTATCATTATAAGAAATTGACTAGTTATTATGCTGATAGGTATAAGCCGTCAGCAAATTACTGACGACCTATACCCGTCAGCAATATATAGTTATATTAATCATTTATAAATATAATATAATATAGTATATATATAAAATTATTTATATGGATATATAATAAATATAAAAATATACATAATAAGTTTTAATAAATAGTAATATATATATTTATAATAAATATTTCTTAATTAAAAATAGTTTTTTTTTAATTTTCTTATAATTATAAATAATAATATTATATATTTATAATATCATTATTCATAGTATAATATATAAGTAACAATAGTATAATTTTATTCTAATACTTTATTTATTATTATCTAAGTATATTATTATTTTAACTCTATATATAACATAACTTTAAATAAGTATTATTTAATTACAATATATTTTAAAATATTATTATATATTTATAATTTAATTAATTATTTATAATATAAAATATATAATTATATTAATAATTTATAAATTTAATATAATATACATAATTGATTAATTAATTATAAATATAATTTAATATAATAAACATTTATAAATATAATATAATTAATAACTTAATTTACATATATCATATATATTAAAATTATATCTCACATGAAACTGCTTTGGCTAGACGGTAACACCGCTCCTCTATTTACAAGACGTCGCGGGCTCGAATCCCACCTATGCCATATGTGGGATTTAAATAGATGCGGGCTAGGCTGTTGGGTGGAGGTTTGTGGGTTGGGCTGGCAGATGGGCTGGGCACAGCAAACCTGTCAGTAAATATTGACGAGTGTCGTATCGTGCGCAGTAACAGAATATTGACGGACTTGCTGACGGGGGTTAACTATGAACAAGTTTTTATAACTCGAAGAAATACCTAATAAAATAGAGAGTGGTCACTTACAATTTACATTTTTTTTTAATATTTATCGATATTTTTTTTAGGTAAATTGATTTTTTATTGTAGTAGATATTTAGTTGGGGGAAAAGAAATAAGAATAGGAGCATCTCTTTTTAAATTTCATTTTTCTAATTGAAATTTGAGAATCATTTTTTAAAGAATTTACAAATGTTGAAACTCACGTGAGTTATATCGATCCAAGAGTTGGACTTTTTTAAATAAAAGTTATTACAATTTAAGTTTTATATGAGTGGGTGGTTACATTGGTGGAGATATTAATTTTGATAGAAAAATAACCATATTTAACATTTAATCATATGGATCATCTTCTCACTTACATCAATACATAAAAACACCATTTATGTGATTAAGAGTATAGAAGAGAAACTCAGTGTTCCGGCAAGAAATTCGAGAAAAGAACAAGTAATTACCGACAGTATCACTACAAATAAATACGAAAATGTCGACAGAAATTATCGATGGAACGCAACCCGTCGGTAAAAGTCCAGTCTTACCGACGGTTTCCCCAACGACAAAAATTACTGACGACTTACCGACGGACGTAACCCCTCGGTAGAATAGTTAGTCGGGAAGTTGGCGGCAATTTAGCCCGTCTAATACGCCGACGAGAAAAATAACCAGATTTTTATTTTCCGCCAGAGAAATAGCCGTTGCAATTCAAAAAATAATCAAATTTTTATTTGGCGACGAAAAGGTAGTCGTCGGCAACGCCGAGTTTATTTACCGATGGATCTATCCGTCGGAAACACCTGATTTTTTTTTTCCGGCGGATTTACGGACAGAAATGGGTCCGTTGGTAAACTTGATAAAACAACAGCCAGATGCCAGATTGTTTAATTCGCGTTTTGCACAACAAAAAACAAGAAAGAAAAGCGGGAGAAAGGCCAGGTCAGATGCCGGATAAAGGGATTAGGGAGCACACGCCGGAGCACCGTCACCGTCACATATTAAGATATAAGCCTTTTAATTTAAATTTAATATTTTTTTTTAATTTAGGGTTTTAATTTGATTTCAATTTAGGAATTAGGTATTGGTAAATCTACATGGGGGGTCAATTTAGAAAATTAGATTTGATTTATGCAATTGTGAATGATTATAGATTTTTGGTCCATTTATGCATTTAGGGTTTAATTTATAATTATTTATAAATTGGATTAAATATTTGTATAAAATTAGGGCTAATTAGGTCATTAGTAAGTATTTATGCAATTAGAGTTTGTTTTAGGGTTTAATTTATAATTATTGATAAATTAGGTTCGATTATGTAAATTTAAGTTAAATTAGGGTTAGGTAGGGTTTGATGTGTAATTAGGGTTCAATTGTACAATTATGCAATTATCTTTTAAAGTGTATGTGATGGTCATTTTTCAATGCCGTGATAATCGATTTTGTTTAATGCATGTTATTATTTTTTGTTATATATAAATTATGATTGATTGATATTGTGATTGGTTGGGTAGACGTTGGTGATGACGTGGTGTACGGGCCGACCAGGAGGTTTCGTCCCACCAATAACGATTTTCAAAATTGTTTTAAAAAATGATGGTGGTTTGAAAAAGTTTTAAATTGTTGGGGATGGTGGTTTTGAAATGCTGTGGTGATCGGTATGATATTGTGTTTAAGATATGTTATGATTTGTTGTTATTGTATACATGTGATTGATTGGTTGATATTGTTGTTTTTAAATTTTGTATGATTATTATAGTAAGAATAATAGTTATTTTCGACTCATTTAAATCGATTTGGTATCAAATAGTTTGATACTAAAGTTTGAATTGTTCCATTCTAAAATGTGTACCTTAGACCCTTTTGGGAATTAATATCATTTAGAGAGTTTGATACTAAACTTTGATTTGTCCCATTTTTGGTTAGTTCGAGAATCTGGGTATAGTACGGTTATATCTTATACGTATGTGTTATGTTGACTTTGAAATTTCGGTTTATATATCTTTCGTTTGTTCTCGGGTATACTGAAATATATGTGTACTTAGAGAACTAAGGGGAGATACTGCCGAAATTTTGAAGCCAACAAAATACATATTTTAAAATAATACATATTAGTAACATTCTTGAATGGGATAAAAGCCTTACCAATAATTCAAATTACGCGAGCAACGACTCCAACGATTTGAGGAGCGTATTAGGGAGCACAACCTCCTCCTCGTCCCCCTCCCCTCATGCTGATTAGACTGATCTTAGATTATTTTTTAAAATTCATTTTGAGTTACTATTGTCGAATTCATTTGATTCTGATTCGTATTTACATTATTTAATTTATTTTCCATTTGTATTTTTTTAAAATATTTGTAAATAGGTGGATGGAAAAGAAAAAACAGGTTCATTATTCCAATTAATAAAAATAATATTTTAAAAAATAAAAATACATTTATCGACGGCTTTCACGTCCGTCGGTAATACTAAACAGTATTTTATTTTATTTTTTATTAATTCCCGAAGGGTATCATCTTATTTAACAATTTATCGACGGGCATTGTTCCGTCTGTAAATCTATTATTTATTTATTTAATTAATTACCGACGGGCTTAATATCCGTCGGTAAATAACAAAAAAAAATAAGAATGCCGACGACAGCTTACCGGTGGCAATTTGCCGGCGAAAAATCGTCGGGATTTGCTGATTGATCAAATATCCATCAGCAATTGAAATTATCGACAAAGGATTCGCCGACGGCCATATCCGTCGACTGTTATCCGTCAGTAAGTAGTTTACCGACGGATATGGCCATCGACGAATTTGATAGCTTATGTTCCGACTCCGAAATTATCTTCAAGTTCAGAATCCTTGACAACCTTTTGGGCCCATTCCTTTTATCGATTTTACTTTACTTAATTTATTGTGAAAGTATGTATATTATGGATTCATTTATCTATCAAGTATCAACAAACACTCCCTAATCAAGAGGCCAATAAAGATGAAAAAGGAGTTTCCAGTAAAAATTGGAAGGGTTCTTCTCAATCATTTTCTAAGAACATTAGTTATGACTTCTCAAATTTTAAAGAGGCAAAGCAGTGGTCCCTCTACAGAATAATCAGGCAGTGGAAGGTGTTGATTCTTTTTTTTTGGAAAAATGTTGATTCTATTCTCATTTGGCTTTCGAGTGAATAATTTGTTCAAAGTCGAATAACTTCTTTTATTTATTTATTTACTTATTTAAGATTTTCAGTCAAGAGAGTAATTTTACAACTAGGTGTTTGATGTAGAACCAATCGTTTCAAAAAGCACGATGACAGTAATTTTCAGACACTGAATTACTGTTTTTTCAGCTCTATGCAAGCACTCGTAACTTATTTCATTCACTCACGTATCTCAATAAACAAAATAATCTTACTAAGGAAATAATAATAATAATAATAATAATAATAATACCAATTTCACACGCACACACATGTATGGTGTATGTGCTTTATGTTGTAACTTGTAGCCCCACTATGCAAGTTGCTTAAGGTTGGAAATGCCAAAGTTGATAAGAGCTTTTAATGTATGTGTATGTGTGGTTGCTGTTTTCAGAATCTTGCATAGGATCTCTTGTGAGATTTGATCATAGATTGCGGTTGTACAGTTTTTCTCTTTTTCTTTTTTCACTTGGGCTTCAAATGAAACCACGCTATAAAGAGCCACCTTGAACCCACTAAAGAAGCATGAGTTGACACAACCAACTTCATGCAATTAAATATTTGAAATAATCACAAGAATATTGGTAAGGTTTAGTCTAATTAAGTTGAAAATTATAAGTTATCTTCCAAAATTATAAATATCCTCTTAAAATATTACGAAAACATATCATGACGTTTGTATTAACTTTTGAAATTAGAAAAGGGAAAAATATTTTTTTTCAAACTGTAATATATTCACGTTTTGCAACTAAATATTTTTTTCGTTATCAATTGCAACCTGTATTATAATTTTATAAACTAGAACGTGAAAAAAAAAGGTTTTAGGTTACAAAATTGTAGTACAAGTTGTAATTAACAACAAAAAAATATTGATTGCAAAGCGTGACTATATAGTACAGGTTGTAAAAAATATTTTTTCCTTTAAAAAAACTAGCGGGTGTTCAAATCAAATTTCTTATTTTACTTCCTTTACCATTTCACTGGATAATCGATGTATAATTGAATCCTGATAATTAAAAAGAAATATTTATTGTTGGAATAGTTACAAATATCCGAGCACAAAACTGAAAAAAGAAATATATAAAACAGAAAATAAATATTGTCGAGTCGAGTATGCACTCTGTCCGCAAGACGAAATAGCCCCGGTAGTGCCCTTCGGTTTTGGCTATTCGTCTCCAAAGATAAAACGACTTCGTCCCGTGATATCACAGCACCGTGAATATCAGGGTTCCGGTGAACTGAAAGAAAATGAACTGGGATGACGGGAACTTCGGTTCCGAGTTTGTTTGCAACTGCTCCCCAAACAGATTCAACTGTTTTGAATACCCATTCAACGGGTTCGGTGGGGACTTTTGTACCAACGATGAACGCGCCGGTGCACTCCTCTCGGATCATGCCCGCGGCGGAGAAGCCTCCAAAATTCAATGGGGAAGGCTTCAAGAGGTGGCAACAAAAGATGCTGTTCTACCTCACGATGCTTGGTTTCGCCAACTTCGTGAAGGAAGATGAACCACCTACTCCGGACAAGGAAGAGACGAGTTTTCCATGTTCACGCTGCCTATGATAATTGGCACAATGGGGACTATCTATGTAAAGGTTTTCTTTTAAGTAGCTTAGAAGATAGCCTGAGTAAT